>OCZR010036713.1:1225-11324 GCA_900234385.1 Anemonia viridis
GCTCATATGGATAAGTTTCATCAGTTTTCAAGTCATTTTCATTTTTGGGGCGTTTTCATCCAAGTGCCCCTTTAAAAATATAATTGACTATTTCATTTGTTTTTGGGATATAAGAGTCTGAATGAAACTAATGGTACAAACTTACCAGTATTTCTGGGAGTTTAGAGAGTGTTTCCTTGAGTTTGTCAACAGTACTGACATTTTCTGGTAGATACAGAGCTCTTGACATTAAGAGGAGAGATATAGGTACTTGTTCTTGAAGGTGAAGCTCCAACCACTGTCAACAAAAGCACACAAAACAATACTAATTAATACTCAAAGCCCTAGCGCTAAAATGTGTTTGACCAAACAAACAAACAACCTCTTGGCTGTCACTTGCAAAGCAGGGTATGGGTAACTAACTAATAAACAGATTGAATAAAGTTCTAACAAACAGATTTTATTAACAGATTGAATTGGAATTTAGGGAGCTGGTTTTTGTGGAGGGAATAAAGTGGAGAACCTGGAGAAAACCCCTCAAGTCAAGGGAAAGACTTAACAAACTCCAGAGATGTGAAGTCCAGAAATTGTAGCCAAGAACGAGGGGTAAAAGATCAGTGCAAGGCTAGCCACTGTACATCACCCTACATGTACAGTATCTAGATTTCTTCTTTAAAATACTTACAGTCTATATTATTTTAGCACTTCTAGGATGCACACATAACTCACCTGCCTTAGCTGTGATCTGAGTCTTGCCTCAGGTACACCAATTGCTCTCATACCTCTTGCCTGACAGGCTGACTGCAGTTCCTGGACACTAAGGGCATCAACTCCTTCCTTCTTGATCATCTGAAACAATTTGAGGACATTATTTAACTTGATAGTTCAACAGCAAAACATATGGTATAGCCTGCACATGGTGGTGCTGATATACAGTACAGAGTGTTATAGTTGATGGGGGAGGGTGATATTGATTGTGCTATAAATAGCTGCCTAAATTCCTAGACATAATGTCCAGCCACATTAGACTGATCAATATGTGACCATACAATGATCAAGAGGACCAGCCTAAGAGGCATTTGGGTGGATGGGTGCCACTTTTTGTTGGCAATTTATTGTCTATTAAATCATTATCTAGACCTGCTTTTACCAATATCCAGGAATATGGCAAGGATTAAATAGGCTAGAATACTACTGTAAGAGGTTGTTTTAGACCCATGAATGTACATGTAACTTCCAAGCCATTGCCCAGTAAATAAACAAAACAATCAATAAGGGAATGAAACATGAAATAAGAAACCATAATGCCGAAGCCAAAACACTCTATCCTACCATGAGTCTTAACTAGAGTGTTAGTAAGGTCAGACCTGTTTACCCATGTGGGATAAAGCTGTCAAGATAACTCAACAAACAGCCACTTACCAGATCATCCATCCTCAGTTGTCTAAGTTTCATGCGCAGCTGAAATCTCAAGTAGTTATCTGTACCAATAGTCTGGAGTAACAATAACCTATTGATGGCTTTCAGTTGTCCTCTACTCATGTTGTCTAGTGTTATCTCATCTTCAAAAAGCTTGGAGAATCGAATAATGTCCTCATTGGATGGCTGTTCTCCCTGTGTGCGTATCTAGAATGCGATGGAAAAGAGTGTGAAAGTTGGGTGAAAATAGTACCAGAAAATATCATATCTCTAAACAGCTTGAAAGGAACAAAATTACAGTGCGGACACTCTAACCATGAACACTTGGAGGTTTTTTTGACATTTTTTCAACATTTTTCAAACTTTATTTAATGGATTATCCAATCACGACAATCTTTAGGAGTCCTATTTTTAGCTTTCTCATGGGAACTACTGAATAACTAAATCACATAAGTTATCTCATTTCTTCTGATTCGATGATGCCTAGAAGTTGTTTCATTCCTTTTAAGAAGAAGATCAATTGCTGATTGGATAGTTGTGCAAATGTAGAAAAAATGTAAAAAAACTTCTCAAAGTGTTCATGGTTAAAGTGTCTGTACTGTAAATGAAATAATTCATTGTTTATCCCTATTATATCTTATCATTAATATAAAAAAAATACAGTGATACAGTGTATTACAGGCACTAACAGGACCTTGCCTGATTTTGCAGTAAATATAGATGAAAAAATTTCAGGAACCCAGGCCTGCATCTGTTTAAATAACAGAGTCTACTCAATGAGGAATCTGCTATATACAACAAGACTTACTTTCTCAAAGAAGTTAGCAAATTCAACAACAGCCTTCTGTGATTTGGTTTGCTTTGCAGTGACAGCCATTTCTTCTACCGTATCCTGTAGAAACTTGGCCATTTCTATTTTGACTTTCAACTGTTTGCGTTGAGTCTCTTCCTGAAATACAGAACAAATTCCATTTATTTTGAATTCTTCATTAGGGATAAAGGCAAAACAATTGTCATCTCAAGGGACCCGATTTAAGGGAGGGTGGGGTGGTATCACCCAGTACCCACCACCTCTGGAAATGATATCTTTGATTTGAAGCCTGCCACAAATAATTGATGGTTTACAGACACTCCCAAGAAAGTCAAACAAGAAAGATAGGTCAGCTAGTATGTTGGTGATATTAAGAGAGGAAACTAATGAGATTCAACAGTAAAACAATGGAAATATGATCTATAAAATATTACATAAGCCAAGTAAATCCACTCAATGTCTCAACCGACCACAAGCCCCAACTTACTCTTTTTGACTTGTCCTCAAAAGTGCTGGGTAACAGGTTTGGAAACACCTTGATAACTACTGGGAGTAAGAACTCCATGAAAGGAATAACCAGGAATACAAGGAAAGGAACCAGCCGAAAAAGGTCTGCAGCTGTACGTAAAAACTGAAAATGAATGCAATACATATTATATTATCACAGGTCATCAAGAATGGAGCACTTGCTTCTTACATCTGGTTCAGAGGCTGTTTTGGGGTATTGATGAAACTTAAAGGATATGTACTGACTGATAATCCGGTCTTATATGCTGATCTTATCAGTTAAGTCTTATATGCTGATTCCAAGAATTTTAGTCAACTTCTGTACACTGCGTGCCAATACATTGTTTGAATATGAAATTTACTTCTAGATTTGCTGCCAAAATTGATAAAATCTCAAGAAAAGCATAAAAAAAACAACTTCTCGTTATATCTTGATGATTTTAAAACTTCTAGCATCAATACCAAGATCAATGGAACTGGATTGCCAAACTTCAAAAACCTACAATAGCCTTTTTCTTGGCAGAGAAAATGGTAAAATTGCATTGTTTTGACAAGGACAAATACAGCCTCAGCTAGTGGCCACAACTGGACTCAAAACTGGCACTACCAGGTTACGAGACCAACTCTATGACCACTCGACCATGCTGCCTTCTAATTAGTTAGTTTAGTTTCCCACCTGTCTGCGCTGCCGTCTTGTAAGAGTTTTTCCATTCAAAACTTGCCATAATAGCCTCACAGCAATCTTGGTTTCAAAATACAGCAGTTTGAAACCATTATAATAATGAATAGCTTCATGCTTGACTTTCTCCCATAAGGACTTTTTGACTACAACTTCAACTTTGGGAACCAAATCCTCTGGGCTACAACCATATTGAAATGCCTTATCTTTGACTAACTGCTTCTTTTCCTTGATCGCTTCAACTGCCTCTTCCACTCTTGATTTCTCTTCAGCACGCAGAACCTCACTTGGTTTGGCAGTCTTTATTTGATCTTTATGATCAGATGTTGTGACAAATGTTCTAACACCAAATGGATGGAGGACAATTCCTTGTCTTGTGTTAGAGATTGATAGCAAATGACTTGATAAATTATAAAAACCCAGTGGCTTATTCCATTGATTCAAACCAAATCTATTTGATAATACATTTTTTTGCAATAAATTTTTGCTCTGTACACTTGGAAATTGCAGGTTAACTGTGTGAAAGGATTCCCTTCTGTTCCAGTGTGGCATTTGTATGCTCTGGACAAATACCCCTATGTCACTGCAAGCTACATTAGAAGGAGATCCAAAGAACCCATCATTGCCAAAGAATTTGGTTTTCCACCTTTGACCTCTGAATCCATTATACTTATGTTTCTGTTCTTGCTTCTTTTCTGCAGTAACAGAACCTATACTTCTGCAGAAAATAACGAAAAGGAGGCATTAACTTGTGAATTGTTCCAGTTGTTGTACCTGTCATCTTTGATCCACACCTTGAAACAGAGGTACCTGTAATCTTCTCCCATTTCAGATGATATGTTGAACATTCCCTGGAGTATTTGTATGTGTGTGTATGTGTGTTTGTTTGTTTATTGGATATGCAAGAGAAGACATATGCCTATGAATATGGATACAACTCAAACAAAGAATCTTAATGTCAAGAGAATGACACATGGTCTGAAATGGGAAAATATTATGTCCAAAGAAAATGAGTTTAAATATATATCATATACTGTAGAGGCAAGTTGCACATAATATCACACTGTCTATAGATTATACATGAAATTGTATCCTCAAAACGACTCATTTCTAGATATCAGACCATCATGGATTGAAGATATAATCATAAGAAGATATAAGCTTATTTCGTCAAAGATCAAAGCTTCATCTTGATGGTAACATGTTTATCAACACAAAAAATAAACCTTCAAATAATGTTTAACTAACTCACCTTGAATAAGCATAAGGGAATCTTCGATAATCTAGAGTAAAAACAGACGAAGAAATAAGAATATTATAGGATGAGAGGGAATATATTTTTATAATCGAGTTGTATCTCTGACTTACGTGAATTATGGCTTGATAACCAAACCATCGAAGACCCAAAGCTTTTTTTGCTTCTTTGAGCAAAATTTGCTCGGCTGAGATTTAAAAAAATGTACACAACCATGGCTTATTCCATACTGGTATTGCATGTAGTTTTCTTTTTGTGATATTCAAAGTAAAATCTGAGATTTTATGACATAATTTTGAGATAAGTCAGCATCTCTTCTCTTTCACATGGAAAACTACTGGTGAGCCTGGGGTTAATGGGGACAGTGGATACTACCATGAGATACACAGGAAACCCAAACTAGTGCTGAGAAGGAGACTGAATCTGTGGAAAGCTTCTTTCTTTCTCTCTTTCTTTCTTTCTTTATATATATATATATATATTAGCTATCAACTCGGTTTTCGTGAAAACCAATTCGTACATTGATGAAATTTCCCGAGATTGAATAAAAGACATCTATCTCTCTCTCTTTCTCTCTCTCTCTCTTTCTGTCTTTCTGTCTTTCTGTCTTTCTCTTTCTTTCTTTCTTTCTTTCTTTCTTTCTCTCTTTTCTTTTCTTTTCTTTTCTCTTTATCTTCTTTTCGTTTTTTCTTTCTTTCTTTTCTTTTTATCTTCTCATTTTTCTTTCTTTTTCACTGTACGAATGCGCTTTTTATTCACTCTGCTTACAAAAGATGAAGAAGAAGAAGAAGAAAAAGAAGAAAAAATAGGAAAGATATTGAAAGATAAGATACGAAAACAAACTGTCAACACCAAAATATATTGTGGTTTTTAAGAATGGAAGGCATAACACCAAGCATTTCTGATGATGTAGCGTGTTATTCTTCTGATATTACGATTTCTTCGCAGTCTCTTTACAACTCTTTCTTCTTTTTCACTATAAAATCCAAAAAAGGACATGTTTGATCTTACTCAGCTCTGAAACAAATTAAACTGAATTAAACAATGTTAATGTCAAAAAGATAAACGTGGTTGAAATGCTTCACAAACAAAACGCTTTTCTTTAGTAAGAAGCAAGCCATAAAAGGAACAATAATTGACACGCTTTTCAAAACAGAATAACGTTAAACCTTTCAACTGACGTAAGATTACTAAAACACCTATAATTAAAGATGATTTAAAAAGAAAATTATTCATTCAAAATTCATTTCCCATCAACTAATTTTTTGATATTTTGTAACCATATATGGTGATCTAGTGCCCGCGGTGTTCGCTGGGTATTAAAGGGAGGAGTAGTTGTGTCGGTCAAGTAGTTGGAATAATCAGTCCAAGTTAACCCTTGAAACCTGCAAAATATGTCTTTCGAAGGAAGTAAGTCAGAAATTTTCACCGTATTGTCTTCATTGGAACTCCTTTTACGAATTTTGAATTCATTTGCTGCAATCGCAGTCAGCATTTTTTGCAGAATTCACTGATTTTGAGGTGTAGTTGCGTGACATGCACTCAAAAAAGTGAAATGTTCTGTAGTAGTTTAACCTTACATTTCTCTTCATTTTACAGAAGCTGTGTTTGCTTCTCTCCCAAGAGTGAAACGAGGTTCGCCAACCATCCTCAAAGGCGATCCCAAGGGAAAGAATTTCCTCTATGCGAACGGGAAAAGTGTATTTATTAGAAACATCCAGGTTGGTTGATGAACATGACAGGACGAGATTACCGCGGAAATAAATGACCTTGCGCTGAAAATACCTTCAATCATTGCAAAATACAGATATGAATTAATTTATTGTCATCTTAGTATTAAACTAGTTGCTTAAAAAACTTCAGGGAATTTAATTTCTTCCAATTATTTTCAGGATTAAATCTGAATCTGCTTCCAATTTCTAGGTGCTCCTATAGCACGGGAGGGGGGCTATTGGGTTATTAGGGTAGGGATGCTCGTCAGAAATTTTGAAAATGACCCCTAAAAGGTTCACAATTCTTGTCCAGGTAGGCATGGCAATCCAAGTTTTTTATCCCTAAATTTTGAAAATGACTCCTAAAAGGTACCAGATTCTCTTATTTTCACCCTTAAAAGGTAAGACTATCATCCCTAGTACCATGTAATATATATGGGAGTCCCCCCCAGGGCTCATAGCTATTAAGCAGAACTTTGCAGTTTTTGTAATATTTTTCCCAAAAATAATTCATTTAAAATTATCAAGGAATTGATAATAAACTTATATTTCGACAATATATACATAAACCTTCAACTGGAGATATATATTCAGGATTTTCAAAATCATTGGAAGTAGGCAGTGAAGTTAATAAAGTAGGGGGCTGTATCCATTAAAGGCCAAGTAAAATATTGATAATATACATTTATTTAAAGTAGCTGGGGTTCAACTGCAAAGGAGCTGGTGGAACTCCGGCATCCACTGGCTTATTTTGAATTGAGAGCCCTGTATATTTGTCTTTTGTTTTCGAGAGATAAAACAATAGATGAACACTAGACAAATACTGTATATTTGAAGTTGAAGAATTTTTGTGTTTTGGTGTATATATTTGTTTATTTATAATTATATTATAACTTTACTCTTTTAGAACCCTACTGAATGTGATGTGTATACCCAACATGCCAGGGACACAACTGTAGCTGTTTATTCTCCAAGTGGATTTTACATTGCATCAGGAGGTAAGTTGAAACATTGTATCAACATTAGTTTTAAATTAGAAATTAAAAGGCACACATAGACATATACTGTGAATATACACATGCATGCGCAACTGTACCACATACTGTGTAGCTGCTTGACGATTCTCGCCTCTGATTATTTCAGATATTTCTGGTAAGGTGCGTATTTGGGATACCACACAAAAGGAGCACATATTAAAATATGAATATCAGCCACTGTCAGGAGCAATCAAGGACATGGCATGGTCACCAGACAGCAAGAGGATTGTTGCAGTTGGAGAAGGAAGGGAAAAGTAGGAGTATTCATTATCATTTTTTTTTAATTCAGTTCAAAAAAGCTTTGGTGGTATGGTCCAGGTTTCACTTGTACTTCAAGCATGAAAAGAAGTACTGGTAATGACCAGTCTTATTGCAGCTTGCAAAGCTCCTGGTGAGCTGGTGAAGCTAGGGCAAAGATTAATCCATCTCAAAAATGATGGTGCCTTCGGTCACTGGCCAGCTAAATTAGTTTTACCTCAGCTATATATGTACAACCTCATTTGTGGTTACTGGTCAAGTGACCGGAAAGGCAAGGATTTTACTGGACAAATTCCAACTTAATTGGGCCAGGCGTTGTCTGATGAGTGGCTGTTTAAGTCCTGCATCTTTGTCCTTAACCAACATGAATTTCAGTCAGCACATCATAAACTTATACAATGTAGTTTTGACAAAAGAAAATTGCTGCAAAACTCCCAATATATAATACATCACCCTTTATTCTTATTTGATTTGTACAGTATGAATCACCAGGTAGTAATTATAGTTGTATTGTAAATAGTACTGCGTGTATAAACTAGAACCAAAAATAGACCATTTTGTTAAGTAGTACTTACAACATGAGCAGCGGTGTTGTATCGGAATTTACAACCATGAGCTGAAGGCCTAGGCGAGTGATTGTAAATTCTGATACAACACGACATGAATGTTGTAGACTACTTAAAAAACTCCCAAGTAAATGATTCATTTGGATCAAGTAAAAAAGTTAAAAATTGAGCTAATTTTTGCCAAGAAAATCCATGTTCAAGTTTATACAAATGAACAGAGTTTTGTATCAGAATAAACAACACTCTTAATGGTCATGATTTTCATTGTGTTTTGAATAATGAATATTAAAGAGTTTTTTAAACATTCTTACTAACATCACATTGAACTTTGCATACTCCAGCTATGCTTTAGCATTCTCATGGGACACTGGAACTAAAGTGGGCGATATTCATCGACACACCAAATCAATCAATGCTGTTGATTACAAGTCATCGCGACCATTCCGTATTTGCACAGCCAGTGAGGACTTTACAGTCAACTTCTACGAAGGACCACCATTCAAATACAAGCACTCTAATACAGTTAGTATACAAGGAGTTTTAATATACATGTAGAATGAAAAAATTCTCAGATCACAGTTTTTGAGACCCAAACTTAATGCAAAATTTAATTCAGTTGAATAAAATAATGTTACAAGTTATTGACATTAAATATATGGTCGCTTTACCTTTACCTTTAATGCTTATTTCAAATAGGCTTTGTTTTATAACCTGCTAAGCCTTACATAAAACACTATGCTATCTTTGAAAACCTGTGACAATTTGACTCTGTACATACAGCTGGGCTTTCAAAATAAGCCAGAAGCTACTGGAGTTCCAGCAGCTCCTTCGCAGTTAACTGCCAGCTACTTTAAACAAATTTATAATTAATATTATACTTGACCTTAATTAATGGATACAGCCCCCTACTTTATTAACTTCACCATCTTCTTCATTGACAAATAATTTTGAAAGCCCTGCAGCATGGTAGCAAGCCGAATAAACCTGTGGGTCTCATTTCAGGATCAATTTTCAACTTAGGGGCTGTTCATTATATATCAGGGGGGAGCTTGGTAAAAAATTCATGAAATCCTGGATTTTTTCTTGCCCGTTCCCAATTAAAGTGATTGCTCGTTTTACATGCCCCCCCCATAAAATAGCCTAAAGATATAAATAAGAAATTAATTTATAGCCTTAAAACTTCAGGACCCCCCTTTGTGATGCAGTAAAAATTTCGGAGCCCCCCAGTTTCTCACCAAGCCCCCCCCCCTCATAAATAATGAACGGCCTCTTAGAAGCTTTTTTGGTTTTGCCTTATTTTACAGGAACATACCAACTTTGTCAACTGTGTGAAGTATTCCCCTATTGGTGAAATATTTGTTTCTGGGGGAGCTGATGGGAAGGTGAGTGATGATGCAGTGTGATTTTCAAGAGAACAACACAAAAAATGGACCTGACATGCATGGCCTTTATGTAATGTATACAATATGCTTGAGCAGTGGTCATGTTGTATCAGATATACAACCACAAGCCGAAGGCAACAGTATGCTCAGTGGCCATGTTATATCAGATATATGGTAGAAACTAGTTGAACCAGTTAACTGCGTCGGTGTTTGGAAAAGAACAGTAGGAGAATTGAATTGACTTGATACACCGTATGGTAGTGATGTCATTTATATTATTTTTGTGAAACTTACAGCTAATGATATATGATGGGAAAGATGGCAGAGTAGTTGATGAGTTTGGTAAGAGTGAGTCCAACGGCAAGGCCCACAAAGGAGGAATTTACGGGGTACGTATATATGATTATATATCATTCAATCTGATCAATTCACCTTTATCGCCTCAGGCCATTTCGTGGCGAATCATGTTACGATCACGAAATAGTTCGGACATT
>OCZR010036832.1:4819-16814 GCA_900234385.1 Anemonia viridis
CTGCTACTCCTGCTCCTGCAGCACCAGCTGCTTCTCCTGCTCCTGCAGTACCAGCTCCTGCTCCAGCACCGGTAACCCAACCAGCTCTGGCTGCATCACCTGCACCGGTTGCAGCACCAGCACCAAGTCCCGCTGCTGCCTATCCTTCCCCTGCTCCTGCATCAGCACCAGCAGCACCGGCTCCAGCAGCACCATCACCAGCACCTGCCCCAGCAGCAAGCAGCTCCAGGTCCGATTTCCCAGCACCTTATCCCCAGAGCTCATCATATTCCTCTTCCTTTTACGTTAATCCTCCTGCACCAGCTCCAGCTCCAGCACCGGCTCCTGCCCCAGCATACTATGCTTCTCCTTCTCCTGCCCCAGCACCAGCCCCAGCATCTGCCACTACCACCGTGGCTGCAGCAGGTATGAACACATTTATCTCTCATAATTTGTACTTCAAGTTTAAGAAAATATGTTCAGTCGTAAGCATCCTCAAGAGATATTTAGTAACATGTTGCTGCGTGTTCTTCGTGGTGGCCTTCTAAATCTAAATATTTAATCTACAAAGGGCATAAGCCCATCCAGCAGATGTATACAAAGCATTAACTAGAAAAAAAAAGAATACAAACAACAAAAAGAATGGTAACGCCTTATACAGTGGAACCAGAAGTTAACCTCCCTTCCCCTCCAACCCTCACAAAAAAAACATGGAGCCTACGGCTCATGGCGTGTTGGTGTACAGTTAACAAAAGATTGCCTCTTGAAAATTCGAGGTACCAACATAGTTGCCACGCCTGTGGTCGCATTCTCATGGCATTGGAGAATGCCCAAAAATGAATAATTACTATTATTGTTTTTTCCACAAGTTGCTCAAGCTGCCACTTCAACTGCTGCATTCTCAGGTACGCTATCTTCTTCCTACCCCTTCCCCAGAAAAAATTGTAATTCGAGAGCCATCGACACTCTCTATTACCAAGAGCATTTAAATTTGTTTTTGTCCAACTACCACCGTTCCTGAGAACATCCTAATATAAATTTATCGGAGAAACTTCACGACAGTTATACTACGTTCTTGTGCAAATCTTGCCGCACTTCAGATTGGTCAAGAATTTCTGGCAATAGACCTCCTCGGCTTGGGCGTAATGTTTTCCCAATTCAGTTCCCATGAGCCTAAGATTCTTTGTTTGAGGTGTATCCATATTTATGTGTCTTCTCATGTTTAACCATTAAACAAAACAAATGATCCACTGGGAGCTGAATTGGGAAAACATTACGCCCAAGCCGAGGAGGTCTATTATCTAATATTGTATAATATTCACTATTCTAACTATTTCTTCCACAAACAACTCATACTTTGGTATTGTTTTTTTTTTATTCAGATCTTCTCAAGGGAAAACGTAAGTATATGACTATGTTGTAATTACTGTGACATCACAGCGCGTATCAAGAAATCCCAAAACTAAGTTCATTTTGACACAACTAATTTTTCTCATTCGAATCTTTTTTTACAGCCGAGAAAAAGACAAAAGGTAAGAATCTTGTAAAACACCTCTCCTACGAAGTCTAATTCCTGAAGTACCCAATAAGTTAAAGTTACACTGTTTATGTTGCAGGAGCATGTTTGGATGACACAAGAGCCAATAACTTCTGTCGGAAGGCAAACAACCCTTGTTTCTGCGAAGAGAACCACCATTTCATGTACAACTACTGCAAACGTTCTTGCTCGTGGTGTCAAGCCTCAGGCAGTGTTGGTAAGGCTATCAACCATACTTTTTGTTTTTCCCTTTCGTTCGACGATGGATTTCCTTAATAATACCTTATGGTTTTCCATACAAATCTTTAGATGACAAGAAGCGTTCTTTTTATATCTGGTATGCATCTTCAGGAAACTGCTTGAACAAAGGCCACGTGACCTGTCAGTTAGTCACGTGACCTGTCAGTTAGTCACGTGACCTGTCAGTTAGTCACGTGACCTGTCAGTTAGTCACGTGACCTGTCAGTCAGTAAATGCAAATGCCCTATTCAGTTATCCACTTTTTCTGCGCCCATTACTTCGTATCATGAACTGATAGCATACTTTTGTTTGGTATCTGACTTTAGGTCACAGATTCTGGCGTGTAGTGAATTATGGTATCCTTCCACGTTCATGGATCGTCAAAGAGATTCAGTTCTTCTCAGACAAACATGCCAAGAAGCCAATCAAAGTCAACCCAGTCAAGGCTTATGCTAGCACAAGCTACCCAGGATACCTGGCCAGTAACGCTTTCGACGGTGATGAGAAAACGTACTGGTTACCCGAAGGATGGTATGAACGATTCCCTGGAATGGATTACATTGGCATGGAGTTCGAGCAACCGGTAATGTAAAATCTATATTACAAAAAACGGAAGCCATTTTGAAAAGTAACCACGCCCTAACAAATTACCGCGGGAATCTGGTATGAATTTTGTCGACAATTTATATTTGAATACAATTATTTTTGACTTCTAAGGTTGTAATTGGAGCTGTAAGAGTCATGCACCAGAACAACGAGAAGAACGCCACATCAAAGAAGATGTTATTGGAGGCCTCTGACTTCTATGAAAGTAATTATTACAAGGCATTCACAATGGAAAATCCAAAAAACAAGGAAAACAAGCGCTATACTACTGTAGGTAAGAAAGTACTCGTTGTAGTAAGCCTGGATTTTCATAGATATCATGTTTCAACTTTAGCGGCACTGCACTCACAATCATATCAAGCAACTGGTGTCGTTTTGGGTATTCCTGTGGTAATCACTATCGGGGTTCCTGTTTTGAACTTTCCAGTGACTCTCCAGTGACTCAAGGGCAAAGCTTGATATGTCACGCAATAGACCTGAAGCATGATGACGTTTCATGCCTTTCATTCCACAATCCTTCTCAAACTTTCTTTTGATATTCAAATGCAAAAACTCTATTCTTCAAGCATATAACATTTGTTCTTCATCCCTCTACAGAATGCCCAACCTACTGGCGCCAAATGGAAGCTAATGACGAAACATACTGCCTTAAAACAACTGCTGAATTCCTGACATGGCAACAGGCACGTGACAAATGCGCTTCTTACGGAGCTGATCTGCTGAGTATTTGCAGCCCTGGAGAAAACATGTTTGTTAATAACGAACTGAGACTGTGCGGGTACGTTGGACTTCCTTGCATAAACTTCCTAGGCATCCTTAGCTTTAGTATGAAGGCGTTAGGTTAGAGTCTAGTATCAAAAGACGTGACAAATGTTTCACATGACAGATCATATTTTGTTTCTACAGATTTACCTGGATCGGACTAAATGATAGGAAGAATGAAAGCAACTTCGAGTGGAGTGACGGCAATTCAATGGCCTTCAAGTCGTGGGCTGGTGATGAGAGTTATTACGAGCAAGATGAGTACTTGAACTCAAAGCAGAACTGTGTGGCAGCGTCAAGGACAGGAGAATGGAGACCATTCCATTGTGATAACAAGTTCTACTCCGTCTGCAAGATGAAGCTGAGTAAGTAGTGGATGAAAGGGATTGCAAGAACGCTACAATATAGAAATGCATTATGCATTTGTTAGTAAGAGTCGTCATGCATTAATTTGCCTAATTACTCGGGCTTCCTGTGAAAGAGCCCGAGCAATTAAATTTGCACCCTTATTTCCTTATGATTTGCAACACGTTTTGCCCACTGACCGCTGGGACATTTTTCGCTACATCTCTGGCCCTCATTACGTGTCTCAACCTGCTTAAAAACAAAACGCTCATGAGCTCATGAAGCCCGAGCTAACGCTCTATGAGCGTCTTGTCAATGTAATGATAAAAGGATTCATGACGTCATTTCTATAGGCACTTTTTATTAAAAATGTGTAAAGTTTAACGGGATTGTCACAGAAAGAGTAAGAACAAACGCATGTAGATAGACAACCCATCTAGTAGAAAAAAGGGCGTCTGGCTACTGTTACAGAATTCTAGAAGTTCACACACATGATCATGGGTATTTGTTTTTTTGTTTGTAGAAGCACCTGAAGATGAAGAGGATGAAGAAATGGAGAAAAAAGGACATTACCATCATACTAGAGTCTCGAAGAAATCCCACAAAACAAAGTCAAAAGCAGAGGACGAGGACGATGAAGATGACGAAGATCTCTCAGGTACTTTACACTTTACTATCACTAATTTTTATCGGCTGATAACAAACCCAACTTCCTTACACCTTTCTTAAGTCACGTGGGTTACCCAAAATCCATTTTGTTACTGAGACCACTCTTCAGTTCATGTGACTGTCACTTTATAGTCATTACCGCAGCCCCACACTCCACTGACCACACTCTTGACCCACGTGCCTAAACCAAACCCATTGTTTTCAATACACCACTTCAGTCCATATGACTAAACGTCATAGCCGCAATCCATTTTTTCAAAACGACACTTCCGGTCATGTGACCTACCACCAATATATTTAATATCATGTGACTACCCAAAATTAACAATTGAACTGGAGATCTGAATTGTCTTGTTTCGTAAAACAATGACATCAATGAGAATTAACAGATTTGTAACGACAATATTATTCCAGGAAACGTCGACGTAGGATCAGCAGATGACGAAAGTTCTGAAGATGCCATCAAGGAGATCAAGAAGAACGTAAAGAAAGCAGTTAAAGCTACCTCCAAGAAGCAGAAACACGACAAAACACAAGAAGAAGAGGAAGACGAGGATGAAGATGATGACGACGATGACTCTGGCTCAACATCAGAACGATCAGCAAGCACTATTCCCGTCAAACCACACCGAAAGGAAGAAATAGAGAAAGTCGAAGAAGATTTTTTTGATCTAAAACACTAAATATATCCCAACCAATGAAAATGGACCTTAGATGACGTAGTAAAGATGACGTCTTGGGTCAGGATATAAAACTTTGTGTGATATCGATGGCTGGGAGAGATGCTTTAGAATGTTATATACAATATTGTTACAAATGACGACGTTTAACGACAACATGCAAAACGGTGCCAAAAAACTGGTGTTTCTAGGAATGAAAAGCATTGTTCTTTGTAAAAATGGACAGTCACGAATCTCGTGTATCGTACTCATGATTTCTTTCAAACAAACTTAAAACTATTTTAGAAATTTAACTCTAAAGCTCGTCCCGGAGCAAAGGTAGCGACTACCAGCTGATAGGCAAGCAAAGTAGATCGACACGAAAGACATCATGGGTATGACGTCACTAGTAAGTCCGCCTCGACATGGAAACGAGTCTTGTACGGACAGTTTCTTAGGATCAATTCTATTTTGTTATGTCGCATAAATACATGTACATGTACCTCGATTTTAAAAATTCTGTTCAGCGCGAAATTCTGAGGTCGGCGCAGGTAATTATTGATCATCGCAGCCGCAAAAACACGTAGAAAATTGCGTGGAAAATTTCTTGGAAGAAGAATTTTACAGACGGAAAAATCGAAAGATATGTTCCCTCTCGCTTTCTGTATATTTTTAATTTCTTCACCGCTCGAGTTGATTTTAAACGAGATTTTTCTCTGATAGACGTAGGAATCCAAGCAGATTTCAGTGTTTGTGAGTATGACACAAAATAGCTGTTAATGACCTAAGCAATGGTAATATATTAACTTTTGGAAGAATTTATTTCGTTGTTTATTGAAAGACAAGCCCTGTATTCTTTATTGAATTTAATAAACTTTATTGAAAAATTGGTATTGCGTTTACAAATTTATTTTTATAAATATAGAAAGGAAAAATTGACTTCTTAAGGAGTTTTTTAGTAGTCTTTGAGCTATAATTTACGAAATTACCTTCATTTAACTAACCTCACTTTAAATTTTTTGAATAACTAGTTTAGTGTTTTTCCTGTTCCTACCTTCTTAATCTGCTGATTACGTCATACGAATTGATCACGTGATACGATCACGTGATACGATACGATCACGTGATAGGATTTAGTTATTCCAGCAAAGCAGCTCACGTATTTATTATTTTATTATAAGCTCTTGATGTGTTTACAAGTGGCTTAAAATACGCATATAGTATATTAATTGAATCATGTCTTAAATAATTTGCTTTTAAGTTTATCTGAACCAATGAAAAAGATTGTAGAAGCTTGTAGCCAATTACATGTAGATGAGATTTAAATTTTTTTTGGAATATCTCCATAGTAACATACAGCAGAAGAAACAAACAACAGTTTTAAAAGACATGTTTCGGCATGCTTATGCCATCTTCAGTTTAATGATTACAATATTTATCTCTCTTGCTGATATCTCGACCATACAATAGACCTGAAGCATGATGAAGTTTCATACCTCTAATACCACAATCCTGATCAAACTTTTTTTTGATATTCAAAAGCCAAACCTCCTGTGAGCCGAATTTGAAGACAATAGTAGAAATTAAGAAAACAAAGGAAGCTACCGAAAGGGATTGTGGTATTAGAGGTTTGAAACGTCATCATGCAACGGGTCTATTATATGTTTTAAACTTTAAATGGCAGCATCGACAATCAATACTAATTATTAATCAAAACTTCAAGATTGACAACTTCTCGTACCGAGTGATGACTGCTACAAAAACCAGCAGCAATCACATACTGGTACATTTACTAGTTGAACACTAAACTATCACGTGATTACCTTAGTCACGTGATTCCATCCAATCGAACATCATGTGACGCAGGTATTTCAAGGGTCGTTTGAGTACTAAAGGATCACTCACTTTGCACTCCGTCTCCGGATCCTTTGGGATGATGGTGTTGACATACTTCTCAAACTGTATCATACTACAAGGAGAAGCATCACAGAATGGCAGTTGGCGTTCCTTGTCGTTGTAGATGACCTTGACGGCAAATGAATCGTGTTGTTTGCTGTTTTGTTGTGCAGCGGTGGTGTTCTGGTAGAGCTCGAGTTTGAAGACAGACGCGTAAGGTGGCCACTTACCTTCAGAAATGTTGAACGCCATCAGGAGACTTCCCACTGTCAAAACGAAGGTTAAAAAAAATCACTGAATAAATGATGGCGAGAGGGGTACTCTAATACGAAATGGTTAGGGATGATCGTCCAAAAATTGAATTCCCCAAAAATAGAGTTTGGGCGTGGTCCTGGTTTAATGTTGACCTCAAAAGATGCCACTTTGAAAGAAGATAAAATTTTTTAAACAAGTCACTTCTAAAGAAATTGCATTAAACAACAAATCTAACTCGCAAACCCCCAAACGATACCAAATACAAGAAACACCTTTTCGGCACTTTTTCATCTCCAAAAAGAAATGGCTTGCAATTTCAACCAAGTGAATGGATTAAAAAAATTAAGTAAGACAATGGGATTGAATGGAATTGGATGCAACATAGTAGAAAAGTTATTTTAACTCTTACAAGTAAAGTCGTGACCAGAGTAGAGTAGAAATTTCTTTCCTTTTCCATCCATTGTCTTCTGCATGGCCTGGACATACAAGATGAAGAGAAAAAATCAGAAAAGCTCCTAACAATCAGGAATTTAAGAGCGACATAGAGGTAGAGAACTTGTCTCTAACTTCTGGGGTCTCAGGTTTGATTCCTGGACTTGCCATCTCATGAAAACGAGTTTGTTAAGTCTTTTCCTGGATTTGAGGATTTTTTTCCAGGTTCTGATTTAACGAAACCAACATGCCTGTTACAGTGTACCTGGACATGCCTACCTGCCAAATGTCATTGACCAGGAAGCCAATACCCACTCTAGCAAACTGCTGTATGGATGGATATCTGTACTGAGAGGTCCACAGGTATAGGATTTCGTTGACCATGCGCTGGAACAAATCATCCGTTATTGTTGGTGGAATTTCAAACTTGTGGCACTGGTGGGTGTGGACACAGTCAACCACATCATTAAGCCCTTCCATTGCTTTATTACAAAAAAGAAAAAATATTAGGAGATGAGAAATGAGAAATAAAAAACTAGAAAAGTGGAAAAACAGGAATGGGATAGACTTTGCCCGATTTTAGTGCCACAAGATGGTAAACGAGAAAAAGAAAAAATGAAAAAAAAAAGAAAAATGATAAGAAAAATGAAAAATGTGAAAGACAGAGGAAATGGGAAGAATGGAATCAAGAATAAGACAGAAAAATTAAGGGTTTGACAAGAATTTGTCCATAAAGCTACTAAAACTTCTATTTCAATTATTAATAAGACATCTATTGCAGTGGGACTCACTTAGAGTTCTATTTGCACCAATAGCTTTGCGCACTTCCTCAAGGAGTGGTTTTACCACAGAATTATAATGTTCTTGCCATTCAGGGCTTCTCAGGAAATCACGGTTGTACTCTGCCACCTTGGGACAGAGTCTGAAAATAAGAAATAGAATCATGTAAAAAATTGTGGTATAATGTACTATATACACCTCCCTATGGATGTATAATATATTGACCTTTTTAGTATTGGCATAATGTTTGAACAATAGACCTTTTTCAAATTCAAAAATAACCGCTGAAATGCTTTACTGCAGATGCATCTACACAGGGTTAAGACTCAATTACGGGTAAAATATTCATGAATACCAACGATAAAGAAAAAATTGTCAACCTTGAACAAAGCAAAATACTTTGAATTCCACGAGCTGTTCTGGTAATTGTGAATATATTACATGCAATTGAGGCTAACCCTGTAGAAATGCGTCTGCCATGCGTGGCAGCAGCCATTCACTGGCAATTCAAAACTGGAGTATTTCATACCATGTGTCACTCACTTGAGTAACATTTCTTTGTTTGGGTACCAAGGAAACAAAGAATCCTATTCTCAGGAATGACACATGGCAAAACGAACGGCCAAAGATAAAGCACTATTTTCATGGGGTGTAATAGATGTATTTTATCAGCAAATGCACAAAGCTAAATTTGGGCACTCATGTTGACAGTCAAAACTGACCTTGCATTTGGTTCAATATTGTCAAATGTTTGGTCTCTTGTATTGATGTCCACAACTTGGGTCCTGTCCGACATGATGGTGGATGGTGGATACATCCCAAGCATCAAAGACTGTGCAGACTGAAGGGAAAATGGGTTCTTGAGCTTGGCATTTGTTTTGTCCATTTCAAACCACGTTATTCCTTTGAGTACAAGATTCTTTGTTTCATTTGCATCCAAACAAAGAAACAACACTCAAGGGATTGACATGTGGTCTTCAGCGGGCAAAAACATGATGCTTGAGCTAAAGAAACTCATAAAATAAAACTGTGCTTGAATATTGATGGAAATTATATAGATAGAAGGACTTCTAGGTGAAAAAAAGGAGTTGAAAAAGTTGCTGAAAGATATAGTCCTAGACAGTGAGCATGCCTCGTATATACATTCTAAAAATCCTTTATTTGTGCTTCAAAATAGAGTGTTTTCTTTACCTGCATTGTTCTGGATTCATCTGGAAAATTGAACAATACAATCAACATCATCAGTGATAATAAAAATGCTGATTCCTAATACTGTTCATTTTGGAATTGAGGGTCTTTTTGCATTAATGGGATAGTAATCAGCATAGCAAGGGAATTAAGAGTTGCATTATTTCCATAAAGTGATAGCGAGTGTCTAACGCATCATATACCAGTAGTTAAACATTAGGCTCTGGCTAGAGAAATTTATTGCTTGTGATGTGGAACCCAGTTAATATGGCCAACAAAGGGATAGGCAAAACATTACCCAAGTGTCCATATTTTAATCAAGTGGGTATGGGATGATTCTATTTGTATATATTTTTATCGAAGGCCACCTGAAAATTATCATTAATGGTAAGTTTGCTGGGACCTACAAAACCATTTGTAGTAACTGGGTGGCCGTATTAAGTGGGTGGCTGTAGAGAAGTGTTCCACTGTACTGACTGTTTCTCCAGCCATGGAAATCAACCTGGATCAATAATTAAGCAGTGCGTGTTTTAAGGTTAGTAGAATTCTTTTTTCTCACCATCACTTCTGACATATATGTCAGTGTATGAGTAGTTCTGCTCCAGGAAACCAGATTTGACATAAAGGTTCCTTAATGTCTGGCCATTCAATTCTTGTTGCTTGTAGCCTTTGAATGTCAGAACACCCAGAGCACAATCTCCCTGCATTGGCTCATGATCTTCCATGTAAACTGTGAAAAAATTAAAGAATTGTAAATTAGACAAGTTAGAATCATTCTCAAGAGCATACATAGAAGTGATATTGCACAAAGTGCATTTTGGTGGACATAAAGGAATGAATGGATAAATGAATGGATGGATGGATGGATGAGAAAATATTGAATACCTTTTCTGTAGACCCTGTCAACAACTTGAGAGTGTTGGTCATGTTTGATTGTTGGTAGGGATGAAGAAGTCAGTAGGCAGTCCCACACAGCCTTGTCATTAGCCCAACATGGTCCTGAATACCCTGCCTTTGTACGATCTCCATGTCTGCCATGAATATGATATATATAACATATTATCTCATACTATTGAATATACAACCAATCAGAAAGAAGGAAAGGCATTGCATATTTGACGGACCACTGTTCCTTCCCATAAGGCATTGGGGACATGGGATATTGCTTGATATGCTACTCAAAACCCAAAACTATTGTGTAACAACTCTTTACACCCATCCATTTGCAGGAACTTTTACAAGAATAATTTTAAAGTCTCGTCTGGACCAAAAAAAGACTATGCACAGAAGTATGCAAATACATTCAAAGCAGTCATACTTTTGTGCGTCAAGAATTTTATACTTTTAATCTCCAGAAACTATAGATTGAACTTGAAACTGATACGAGAATAAAAATTAAAAAGCCAAAGTTCACTGTCACAAGCTTTCTATATCATTTTCTACATCAAAAAAATTCTTCAGTTATTTTGGCCTCTTATTTTATTCTGCCAACAAATGGTACCTGGGTGATAAAAATTAAAAATAAAAATTTGGTGAAATAACATAAGTTAATCTTAATTTTTTTGTCTCGTGACTCAAGTCAAATATGTATAAATTTTGGATTTACGCTTGCAAATCGTTCAAATTAAAAAAAACCCATCTAATTAAAGAAATCAGAATTCAAAATAATTGATACTATGTATTCATGACTTTTCAATTTAAAGGAAATATGTTTCAGGGTGACTATTTAGACTCTGTTTAGGCCATATAGACAAGTTTCACCAAGTTTCAAAGCATTTCCATGTTTGGTCCCTTTAAACTTGAAATGATATACAAGAATAAAAATTAAAAAGCCAAAGTTCACTGTCACAAGCTTTCTATATCATTTTCTATATAAAAAAAAACCATTTCTTCAGTTATTTAGGCCTGTTATTTTATTCTGCCAAGAAATGTTACCTGGGTGATAAAATTATAAATAAAAATTTGGAGAAATAACATAAGACTTTTAAGTTAATTAAGAGACTCAAATCAAATATATACCGGTAAATTTTGTATTGGATTTACGCTTGCAAATTAAATTCGCGTTCAAATTAAAAAACACATCTAAAGAAATCAAGCTTATTATCCTTATTTCTAAGGTATAATGCGAGTATTATGCTATAAATGGCCTTAAAACTATTTTTTCTGGCCATGAAGTCTTGGCGTACGTTTTTTTCTGCAAGACTGAAGTTTTATTGTTGTAGTGCATCAAACTCACCTGATAACCACACTGACTTGATTCAAGTCAAAACCTGCTACTTTTGGTACTGCATAAGAGTCTTGGTCATTATCTGCATCTCTGCCACAATATTCAGGCAAACAAGAGGCGAAAGACAGCAAATAACACAAGGAAAACGCAACAAGAAATTGGACTTCCGCCATTTTGTCCTTCGCACCTGAAGACACAGGAAGCCCAAAGAAGGTTAAAGTATGAATACATCGAACAAGAGATGGGACGGCAAAATTTATAGGGGGTGGGCCACGTATTTTTGAGCTCCTAAACGGGGTGGGCCATCAAAGAAATGAGACAACTTTGGAGGGACATTTTTCATTTTTGCCCTTGAGAATTGGGGTGGGTCATGATTTTTTTTTAGCGACCGACACACAAAAATAGTCTTCCAGTTTTCTG
>OCZR010036832.1:16854-27249 GCA_900234385.1 Anemonia viridis
TCACCGACTTTGCTGCCACTTTGTCTATAGGGCTATATCCCTCAACTAAAACTCCTTTAAAAGCGACCAAGACGACACAAAGTGACGACCATTAAGTCCACTAAATGAGCTCTAATACGGCACTTATTTATACTGGCTCGTCAAGACGCGAAGAGTGTATAAAACACCACCAAAAACCATAAACTAATAAAGTAGTATAAACATATCCTGAAGATCAACAATACAGCACTTAATTACTCTTTAATTCCTTTATAAATAGTAGCCATAACTTGAGCCGGCGAATAATAAACAAATTGAAAAACGATGTGGATGGGCTGGACGGCAGTATTGAAGCAAACACAAACACGAGATAACAGTGAGTCCACGAAAGGCTTTTCTGAAACTAAAAACCAAGGATTCCTGCGAATATTAAGAATCGTTTGACCGATTTTTGATGATAATCCAGCAAGAACTTTGAACTCATAGAAATGGGATTGATTTTTTCCCCTAAAATTTGTCGAGGGAATACGAAAATTTTCACAAAAGGATCTTTATATATCGAATAGAGTTCAAGGACCTCTTTCATTTCGCTTACAAATCTCCCTCTTTTATGAGAGTTGATACAGGTATTTAGAAGAGTATATGGCTTCATTAACAGGATTTGCTCACAAGTAAGACTTGAATGAATCATGATTCTGTAGGTTCACGACAGTGCGTTGGAACTGAAGTGGGAATTTTCGAACGGAGTAGCGCCGGGGATAGTTGTATTGTCTTGGTGGGGAGCGAATGGTGATCATTGATACAAGATAGTAAGCCCAACTCCAGAGCTCATTTATCTCTCATTGTTGTGTAAGGTATTACGGAATTACTGTTAGGGTTTACGCTTTTCAAATCCAAATCCATCGAAAGCTATTTGTCCCAACAACGGCCACTATAAAAAGCATGCTTTATTGGATGAGTTCGAGAGGTTATCTGGGTGTTATCGCGAGCCTTATCGGTCTATTTCCTGCCTTTCACTCTTCTCACAACAGCTTGTCCGCTTGGCGAAGGATCTTCTCAGGGAGGGTACGTGTAAGTGATCTTCATTCTTCACAGCCTAATGACCAGATAAAGATCATTTTATAGAGACGTTTACAGCTCAGGATAAACAATCTCGTGGTCCCATTACCGCTTTGATCACGTTTTGTAGAAATCCTTTAACGAAGTGTATTCCTAAAACGTCAAACAACCAAAACGGCTCGTTGACCTTTCGTTGATCATATGGACATTGAATTTTCAAGGGCTGCTTCTGCAACGGTGGAGAAATGAAGGCATCTTGAAGGGGTTCTGGTGATTGACTGTTAACGCTTGTTCCGCCAGTCCATTCCACTCGTATTCTTTGTCGGTGGTCTTGTCTTGTCGTGTGTCAAGCATTTAGTATCGTTTAACTCCTAGCATTGCAACCACCATGACAACTTAACGATAGGAAATACCAGAAGGTCTTTTTAGTTTCGGCTAGTTTTAGTTAAGTGGCCATCGAGGCGACGCGTTTCGAACAAGGTTTCGACGGGCAGTGAAAGCTGGTCCTGGGAACAAAAACAATAGTGCCTTCTCTTATCTTATCTCTATGCTTAATTACCACAAGTCGCTTAGATTCCTCTGGCTCATCTAGACGAAATGCGATCAGTTAATTACCATTACACGCAAGACAACTAGGACATCTTGACTTCGGTATTTGGTTCTTCCTTCATCAGGGGTCAATGATGACACTCACCTCCGCATTCTGTGACTATCGACCAATAACTCGCAACCATGCTCTGAACGCCTTGAAAATCTCACCCAAACCATTGACATGAGCTAATTACTTACAGAGATTTTCAATTTATCTGTCTATCTCTGCCCGAGTGTACAGATTTACACATCTTAAAGGCTTAGACCTTGAAATTTCGACCCGTGTCAGAGTGGTCCAGCGCGAGGCAAGTCCACAGTACAGAACCGTTACGCGAGGAGAGAACTGGTAGATTCCAGAGAGTGTTCTTCGTTACCTTACCGTCATGTTACAAATGCAAGGACCAGGTTTAAGCCTTCCATCTCTAGTATCCTGTTATGAGGACCAAAGCTGCATGACAACTAGCACCCCGTCACGACCACAGTACTGTTCACCCAACCCGCAAAACAACTACCACTCCGGTCGCGTCCTTCAAGAAATGATGTACCAAAATGAAGTCAATTTTCCCGGATTTATGACGGATCACCGCGGAAACCAAAGCCTTCAATCTAGCTGGTCCTCCCCATGGGGTCCTCGTCAGAACGTACCGTACCTCGCTCACCCTCATCCAGGTAATGATGAACCTATAACAAGTATCTTATCCCTTAACGATTCGTATATCTTACTAAAGACTTCTTCTATCGAGTAATTTACTAACACTTCAATAGTCATTGATCAGATGGAGAGATCAAGGGAAAATGGCCCGTCTGGTTGCGTTTAGAACCTTTTCCAAATCTACACTTCCAAACTGTTAGCAAAGTGTGATGGATTGTTTACTTTTGGCTGTTAATTTGGGTATATTTTCACACTTCTCAAGCGCGCGTCTGAGACCAATTTTTACCGGGTTTTTCCTCTGGGAAAATTGCAATACTGTTATCGCGAATCATTTCTTTCCGTTAAATCGTCTGTGTCGAGTTAATCGAATAGAAATACCCAGGGGCAACAGCGCAACACTTGGATAACATCTAAAGTAAATTATGACTTACGGCACAGAATTGAGATAGGAGAATCTTACGTGTAAACTAATGTCCTATAGGTGAACGCGCAAATCTCTCTATCAGAAGGCCGTCTTGTGAGGATGTTTGTTTTGATTGATTGATTCATTTATTTATAAAAGCCCTAATGAGAAGTTAAGGAACTCGTACAGATACAAGAACATAATTACAGGCTCTTGATCGGGCTGGACTGCGCAGAGAAACAACAACAGAAGCCAAGGATTTTCAACATATGTTTCAGAGATTTCAATCTCTGTTATAAGAAAGGTATTGGTTCCACTTAGTAAACGACTCAAGGTGAAACAACGTCTTGGAAATTTGCCGTGATTTCTCGGCCAAAATAGTTCTTTAGATTCAAGCATTCAAAGCTAGGTTCAACTGGTTCTTCAAAGAGTTCTCTCTAGAGTTTTTTGGCTGAAAATAATCTACGTATCGCAAAAATATCTTGTTCAAAAATTTAAAACAATCACTGCGGTCATATTGGAATGATTTCTTACGCCGAGACAACCTGCTTCAACACAAAGATACAAATTAAATCTCATTATCTTGAAGTACGTCATGTCCAAAGCATGAATACACTCCATATTTCTGACTCCAAACTCCCACGAAAAAAACCCGCAAACCTTCAAGTACTTCCTCGAGATTTACCGGTGAAAAATGGCCTCTACAAAACGTCAATATGTCTTCAATCTGCTTATCGTTAACCGGCTCGTGTCCTTAGCTTGTTTTTATTATTCTTTCTCGTCAAAAGCTAAACGACTTGAAATAATATTTGCTAAGGGAATTTAAAGGTTTCGCGTGTCGGAAGACTACAAGCGTGTAGCAGAGCCCACTAAGAGAATCGCCAAGAATCGCTCGCTTTAAAAACACAAAAAATCAAAAGCATTTTGAACCATTTCCCTAACAAAGTTTAAGGTCAGATTTCGCTTATTTTCAAGAGTTAAATTCTAATTTATCGTGTGTTTAAAAGGTGTAAAGTTGCGCTAATCAGCGAAAGTAAAAACCACGACCAACTCGTCAATCGATAACTCAAACGTAACCTTGAAAATATTCAGTTTAGATAACCAAATTGCGATATCCAAAAATAAATCTAAAGCTCGCCATAAGAGCTCAAAGCCCCGCACATAAGCAGGAAAAAAAACATGCGTGGAATACCATAAAAAATGTTCAGAAAATACAGAGTTTCAGTAAAAACTTCATTGATGGGAAAAATGAAAAAATCATTCCATTTGATGCCAAAATTCAGTGAAAAGTTTATGTTAGAAAATATTTTTCATAATGCAACATGCTGGCTGTTCAGTTATTCTGAGGCATAAAAAACAATGAGACTGATTAGTGTAGAATGTGTGTGATATTTAAACGTTCATACAGTTGTGGGTTTTTGTTGTATGTGTTCCGAAACACGTTGTTTAGTTTTCATATTATTAACCTTGTTTTTAACCAGGCGATGCTTATCAGTACGCCACATATGGAGGCGAGATGGGTGACTACCAAGACGACGGAGGAGCCTATCCTCAGAAACGAAAAAGAGCACGAACTGCCTTCTCTGCAGATCAGCTCAAGAAACTCGAAAAACGATTCCTTGCGAATCACTACATCGTCGGAGAAGAACGGCAAAAAGTAGCCAAAGACCTCGACCTGTCCGAGGCGCAAGTGAAAGTGTGGTTTCAGAACCGGAGAACGAAGTTCAAGCGCGATCAGGAACTCGAAAGACTAGGAAAGAAAAAGAAGAGAAAAGGCGAACATCATATCCGAAAATGGCAGATCACTACAAAACATTTTTATCCTGAATTAGATAACGAAGAAAGACTCAATAGCCAATTGTAATCATTAGCAACCAGTTGAAGACACACTTTAAAGATAAGGTCTACGATGTCGCTGGAGGAATAGTATGAAAACTTTGTACAGCGTTTTGTTATCGTCAGGAATACTTAATGTACAACTAGATT
Source organism: Anemonia viridis (assembly GCA_900234385.1). NCBI lineage: Eukaryota > Metazoa > Cnidaria > Anthozoa > Actiniaria > Actiniidae > Anemonia > Anemonia viridis. The sequence continues at coordinate 21,525 of OCZR010036832.1, forward strand.
CGGGGGATTTGCTTTGTGTAGAAACCAGATGCCAATTTCTAGCGTTATTGGATTTATTTAACTGGCCGAAATTTAACTTGTGTTGGACGAGAAAATCTCGTTGTTCCGTCAAGTAGGTCAGGTAATCTCGAAGGAAATAGTCTGTCGATTGGCTTCTCTTGCGCTTGGGGTTTAACATCTTTTCTAATGAACGAGACAGAACGATAATGCTTTCATGAAGTGTCGCAATCTATTGCCGATTTAACGATGGCTTTTAAGAAAGATTAGATGTTTTGCGATGGGAAATTCAGCGATATTGTGCGCCAGGCGTTCGCAACATTGCGCGTGCTTTAATCGAAATACCGTGTCACTACAGACGTATTAGAAATCATATCGGCAAAATGCGCATCTGTATCGAGGGAAAACAGATTGATAGTTATAACGCACCCCAGAGGATGTATAAAAGATGGGGTGCTCACAAACGACCGGCCTTTCCATCAAAAATCATTTAACGCGCTTTAGGGGTTTCATAAGGGTTTTTAATTTAAGTGAACTTCATTGGGCGTGTCAGAAAACAGATTCCTGAAGTGAATTTTCTTCGTATCGAAGAACGTGTCAAAAAATCGTTCCGTTTTTAATCTTAAAATTTTCACGAAATATTTCTATACATAGGATAGGATAAACAGGGCTGAATCAATGAATGAGTAAAACTTTGTAAATGTATCATTAATTTTTGTCAAACATCGCAAAATCCTCTGGCCGGCTGATCAATGTCAGGGAACGGCTAACTCACACAGGAGAAAATCACTCCAAAAAAATCTACAACCTCTAGAACATGCGCGTGCGACTCATAGTGCAATACTGTTGAACATCTCGTAGCGCAATCTAGTCATAACTCAGCCTACATTATATGTTATGTAAAAAGTGTAAATCTATAACAAAAATCTAAAATAAACAGTTTTTCCAATCTTGAATTATCAAATCGTTCATTTTGAAGTTCAGTTTGGGGCGTTTGTTTTTGGAAGAAAAGTTGATTACAAATATCTGATGGCGCGGGAATTCCGTCACCAATTTGACAGGGTCCTGATGGGTAATTCTGATAAGTTTTCTGTAAACCAAGAAAGTTGTATAAAGGTTGTGTTTACTTTATATCAAATAATAAAATTAGTTTACAAACTGACAAAGATAACCGCAAAAATTCATTATTCAATAAGATTTTTCGAAAGCGGATTTAGGGCAAGTTGGAATGGTGAGAACTTGGCAGACGAGTTGGAAAATGCATCTTTTTTATCTTGAAGATTTAGGTAGATCTTTTCAACGTTTTACAACGGAAAAACCCGGGACAGTTTTGTAGTATGTGGTACAAGAGAAATGACTTTAGTATAAACAACAAGGAGTATTTTAAATTAAAACTTTATCGTAGTTCATGGCAGGCCTGGGGTGAATTCGGGCCGATGTTATCTGTGTAAGAGCGACATCTTCTAAAAGTATAGAGATCCCGGCGATCTTGTCAGTCGAACAGCTAACTCCATCTACGATTGTCCTGTTCTCGAGACTTAACTTAGAAGCAAACGATTCGTAAATTTTTCTAAAAGTTTCTTGTACTTTAAGCCTGAATTACTATCACCAATGGAATTTTTTTGAGTTTAAAGTTACGTAAAACACGAAGGCTGAGTTAGAGGAGTTACTGGGCAGGCGAGACGAGGCATGCGTGAAATTCTAATCCCTCGACAGCGGTATTGCATTACTCTCTTATCTATAACACACACACATGAACGCGAAGTCTGGAGAGGCTCCGACATCGTGACGCCAGACCTGGCCCATTGAAGGAGGGGAGAAATGTGCTTAGCAGCAACGAATGACTGCTGTTTTTTGAGTCAAGTTGTTTTTGATTTCTTAACTTGTATTAAATGGCGGCGAAGTTGGGTGACCACGCCTTGTCGTTGACACAGGAAGCCCAACAGGACTTAAAATTAAAGAATATTGGAGAAACGACGAGAGATTTGATCATCAAATCATTCTTATTTTTGAACTGCGCAGATCGAAGAGAGAAAGAGAACAGATGGGTTGGTTGGATAAATGGATGGGATGGGATGGGATGGAGGGATGGGATGGATGTGATGGGATGGGATGGAGGGATGGATGGGATGGATGGGATGGGATGGGATGGAATGAGATGGGATGGATGGGATGGGATGGACGGATGGATGGAGGGTGGGACGAAGGAAAGTAGACTATGAATGAATGAAAAATGGATGATAACGAACGATAAGAAAACGAACCAATGGAAAATAATAAACCCTTTTAATACAACGGGTAAATGAAAAATTTTCATCGTGGAAAATGAACAAAATATATAATTATTCTTATCGAACAATAAACTTCTTTACCTTCCATTGGGCGTAATGTTTCCTCATCTCAGACCTCGTGTCATTTTCTTTAGAATAAGATTCTTTGTTTCAGTTGTATCCAATTCACGTGTCTTCTCATGTGCAACTGTTAAACAAAGAAATGATACTCAAGGGAATGACACGTGGTCTTGAGAAGAAGATTCTTCGTTTGAGCTGTATCCATATTCATGTGTCTTCTCATGTGCAACCGTTAAACAAAGAAATAATACTCTAGGGAATGAAACGTGGTCTTGAGAATAAGATTCTTCGTTTGAGTTGTATCCATATTCATGTGTCTTCTTATGTGCTACCGTTAAACAAAGAAATGATACTCTAGAGAATGACACGTGGTCTTGAGAATAAGATTCTTCGTTTGAGTTGTATCCATATTCATGTGTCTTCTCATGTGCAACCGTTAAACAAAGAAATAATACTCTAGGGAATGACACGTGGTCCAAAATGGGAAAACATAACGCCCAAGGTAAAAAGATCGATTGTCAAGAAAAGTTGATCAAGTACGAAAACCCTTTGATATCTTTTCCCTTGGATTATCATTCTGGATGAGTGTTTTACAAGTAATAAACTTTATTTAATGACTATTGCCTTGAATCGAAGAAATAAATCTAGGTTAAGTACCTCTGAACATCTACATCTCGTTTATCAACAGGTTCCTAATAGATTAATGAAATCTTTTGGCATGAAGCTCGCCTCACATCACCGACCCTCGGGCCAATAGTGGGAAACAATGACATTTATATGAAGCTAAGATTGGGAAGATTTAAGACCTTAGGAGAGCTTAACCTATAAGTATATATACAATAGTATTAAAGATTGGATTTGACGAGACGAAACCAAAGCTTGAACGGTGTGCTGCTCAGATAAAGGATTGGTGATTCTATTTTGAATTGTGATGAAAAATAATACGCAATTTTGCTGACTGAGGTACATTAAGCTGAACTGTGACACCTTCCAACTCAGGCCTGTTTAGACACAAATCAGTTCTGAAATTCTTCTAACGTATTTCACATTTTCAAGTTTTCACATGCTACCTTGCAAAAGCTCCCACATAGTTTATCACAGTACAGAAAATATTAAGAAATCGAAATTTTTTGCATTAAAAAGTGACGAAAAAATCAAATCAGTTTGAAGAACAAAACAAAAGAATTTCAATCTTCTGAGAATAGCGAGACCAACGTAACGTTGTTTGGCAAATCTCAGTTTTTATCATTCTCCCACTCAACTTGTGTATCTCCCAAATCAAACACTCTAACACAAGATCAGGTGATGACGTCAAGACCTTACGTTGACCATATAAGGAATCTAAGGTAAGGTCTTTGCCATATATGGACCGTGGATATCGCAAGTTATCTGTTCTTCTCGCAAACCTCTATCAAGAGCAAAGATAGCCTTTTATTGCCCAATGAATCCAAGGTTAGATAAGAATCACTGGGGGTCTGACCAAGATATGTATGTCCCCCAAGATCTCATACCGTCCGTGTTTACATTGCAAGTTTAAATTAAATTTTGAAGTTATAAAATAGAAGGATGATAGAGAGATAACGGTCGAAGTAAATCGGATTTTCTGGTGATTGCATTTAAATTTTAGACATTTTTACCGTTATCTTTTGTGATGGGTCTTTTGACTCCGTGATTGGGGCGTCATCGAGGTGAAGTGATCCTAAACAGACCACACTTGAATAGAGCGCTTTGCATCATTTAGATTGTCCTGTGATCAGGATAGAGTGGATGTTCGTTCTAATCCCTAGCAATCACGTTTTAATGTATTCTTTATCTTTAAGGAGTGTCGGCAGTCTTTCCCACGGTATCTCTGTCTTCCGTCCCTCATATCCGGGTAGAAGACTTTTGTAAATGTTATCACTGAGAGGGATTGGAAGCATTCAAACGGGGAGGGATAGAGGTTTTTCTGCGGAATTCAAAGCTGTCTCTGAAGAGAAAAGATTGCATGCCTGAAGGACGATGGAGTTTTGGTTCCCATTCATCCGAACCACATGTCAACAGATGCTGATTAAATAAATGAGAGGTAATGCTCATACATCCATTCATTCATTCTTTCTTTTCCCCCATCTTTCTTTCCGCCCTTCCTTTTTTTTTTTCTTCCTTCCTTCTTTCTTTCTTTCTTTCTTTTTTCTTTCTTTTTTTCCATGTCTTCCTTCCTCTTAGTCACCGTCTATTCAATCTTTTCTTCACTTCTCGTTTCTTTGTTAATTTTTTATTCATTTAAATTTAACCGTCCCATTCGTTCATTCATTCATCCGTCCCTTTTTCAACCATTCATTCATTTATTTACCAAATCATACATCCATCTGCCATCCATCTTTCTATTTCTCTATCCATTCATCCATCCCGTTCTAATCCCATTCCGATTCTGCCTTCAGCTCAACATGTCTACATTAGCTGATTTTTTCTCTTCGCTTTCTAAACAAGCATCTTCGAAGTACTACCTCCAATCTGGATGAAATAAGTTCACAAACGAAGGAATAGAATACAGTACGACTACATACTACGTAAGATCACTAAAATCTAACATTTTCGAGAATTGTTACTGACTTGTCCATAGAGAGCTATTGAGCAATTCAAATCTAATACGATGCGAACGATCCAAGAGTTCGAGTGTCCAGCCATATAACATTCTGCCCCTACAGATTAACCGGGTAATTAATCGAATATATTGCCTTGATAATGCATTAAAGAAGACAGAATCAACGACAACCGACGAACGGTTATTAAATACCTATTCAGAAACTACCTAAAGCCGACCGGGTTGGGAAAGCAATCAGTTGAATTAATGCTGATTTTTAGATATCTGGCCGGAGAACTGATTGCGATCAAATTGTTCGGCAGTTATTCTGAAGATGATGGATTGATGCCGGCAGGGATGGTGCAATAATTATCATGAGGTGGTGGAGGGGGGCGAAAAACCAAGGGGGCATTACATAAAAATATTGCCAAGATAGGGGGGCTCAAAGTAAAGTCACCTAAGCATGACAATAAAAAAAGGTATTTTTTAAGGTATTTACTTAAAGTAGAGGCAGGGGAATGTTATTTTCAGCATAACAGAGGGGAGTTGAACAATTTTTTTTTGGTTTTGGAGGGAGGGCCCAGTCTAAGTTTTTGCAAGATTACTCTGTTTTTTTAATATGAATAAAAAATATGAAAGCTTGAAGGCTTCAAATTATAAAAGTGAATAGTTCTGGAAGAATGCCATAAGGGGGAATATATCTTTGATCAAAAGTCTTGCCACAGTTCGCATACGCATCAGTGACTGTGAAAAGATTGTACACGTGTGCGCAACAGCGACCATGTGAGCGTGCCCACCGATTGGCGACTGAAAGTGG
>OCZR010036881.1:0-11108 GCA_900234385.1 Anemonia viridis
GCTCTAGAGTTTGCAGCTGAGGTAAGAGGATTAAGAATTTAGAAGTTAATTTCTGTGAAGTAAGGAGAAAGAAGATGACCCAAAGAAAAATAAACTCAGAGCACAGGAGAGAACCTGATGGGCTAAGCAAACAACTCTGTTCACATATGACACTGAACCTTAGGCAGGACTCAAACCTTGGTGACTCACACATGCTGGTAAGGCAAGTGATCTAACTGGTCACTATGCCACTGTTCTGACAGTACTGACCTCTATTAGCTTCCCTTGATGAAAACAAAATTAGTTATAGATCAAGGTTTCATGATTGGTTATATTGGTTTCAATGATTTAGTATGGCTCCACTATCGAGATGACGAACGACCCACGCGAAGCCTGTAACAATGCAGATGTTGTGGTGACCGACACTTGGGTCAGCATGGGACAAGAAGAGGAAGCTGCACAGAGATTGAAAGCATTTACAGGCTATCAAGTCAACAAGCAGGTAAACTGGCAGCATCTCGTTTCTTCTTTCATGTATACCTTTGAATTGTCATCCCATGCAAATCCCTTCCATTTTCCAATTATAGTAATTTCACTTTTGAGTTTCCCTTCGTATCTTATTAGTTTCATGATTTTCTTAGATGTTTTCATCCTTTCCCTCACACTGAATAAGTAGGTTTTGTTCCAAGTTTGGAACTTTTAAGCTTGTTAGTTTGGTGCATTCTGGTCTAGCTTGGGTACATCTTTTTGTTCTATTGTACCATATTATTTATACACAGTCAAGCTGTTATATATAAGAGAATAATGCATGAATTCTGATTTTAATTCATCATGCCTTATTTGGTATTGTTTGTATAGTACCCAAGCTAGACCACAATGCACCCTGTTGTTGAAATCAGAAAAAGACCAACTGGGGACTCCAGACTTATACAACTGATATTTTTTGTCTTTAGTTGATGGCTCTAGCAAAGGAAAATGCCTGCTTCTTACACTGCCTTCCTCGGCACAAAGAAGAAGTGGTTGAAGAGGTGTTCTATTCTGACAAATCACTTGTCTGGCAGGTAGCAGAGAATCGCAAGTGGACTGTCATGGTAAGAAGGTTGAAGGGGATCAATGGTAAAAGTGATGTGTGATTAGCGATTACCTGACTAAGAGGAACTGTTGGGCATTTACAATGTCCAACATTTCTTTGAACTTGATAAGGCACTTGATAATAATATTATCTTTAGATAAGATGTTATTGTGTTACTTCATGGTATATAACATCGTGATAAAGAGTTTCTTCAACCAAATTTTCTCGCCAGGAGCACGGAATTTTTTCCGAGAAAATTTACTTGACGAAACTCTTAATCACAATTATCATTATTTTTTTGCAGGCTGTGATGCTGTCGCTCCTCAAGGACCACACCCCAGATATCCCAATGCCGTCATATTAACTTCATTCAGAAATATGAGCAAAAACTAGTTGAAAATGACAAGGGAAAACAAGATGGATTAATGCTCCTATCAGCCGCTTCCCCAGGCTAACCAGGGAGATATGTGCGGCATTTTGACGTTGTCTCAACCTATTGCTATTTTCTCTCGAAATGATGGGAAATAGACCTCTTTACCTTCGTATTCAAATTTCCCGTTCCAAACCATTTGATGTTTACATGATGGCTTCCGGAGAATTCTTTCTTTATCTTTCTGATTTTTTTCCTTCATATTGAAAGAAAGCCTGGCCCGCAAATGTGGTTGCCATTATATTGGCAACAGTAGTTTATTGTATGCTTTGTATGCTTTGAATTTCTTATTCATTTATTCTTAAGGATAGTTTTTAGGTTTTATTTTGGAGGGTACCTCACATGGGACTTATTGTCCCATTCCCTTTGGCCTGCTTCTTTTTTTTCTTTACTTGTGCTTTTCACATAATGTAGGTGATTTGTTGTTAAGTTATGTTGTAGACCTGTAAAGATGATAAAAAAAAAGAATTCTCCAGAGACCATCATGTACCCCGCCCCACCCCCCAGGAAAATAATGAACAATGAAATAGTTAATGATCCTGATTTGTCCAGGGTAGATCCCTGGGTAAGCCGCTGATAGGTGTATAAGGTTCAATTTGGTTTAAGGAGCATTTATAAATTTATTTTAAACTGGTTTGAAAATTATACAGTTACGAAGTAACTGTACATTCCACCGTACAGTTCCACAAGATTGGTCAGTCTGATAAAGCATTTTTGAAACATGGTTTTATTTAACAGGCGAGAGCAACTGTGGGGGAGACTTTTCATTACATATTCAATCAGTGTCATCAGGGATCAAAATAGGAAAAATTATCACCAGCGAATCTAGTAAATTTCACCTGCCTTTGTTAACCATTTGGCAGTTCATCTGTATCTTTGCAATGCCAAACCAGAACAGTTGCCTGCTATATGGTCATTGGCAGGCCCTTATTTCGAGCCCTGATGTCATGTAACTGATGCAAGGCATAATCATTGAAGTACAAACTAACACAGTTTTAAATGATACCTCAACACTGTAAACTGGAGTAAAACCCCTCAAAAGTCAATAGAAAAAGTGTTACAAACGTTTCCATGTCAATATATTCTTTTTGTTAGTCACTAGTGATGTTTACAACATTACCATATTACTTACGAATGAGTTAAAACAAATACATGTAATTATCGTTTTTTATCAAAAAAATGTTTTATCACTTGTGAACACCAAGGTATTAGTTATAAAGTAATATTACAAAATAAAATGCTTTTACTTAATAGTTTTAATTTGTCCCGGGATGAATCAAAGCCACAGATCTTGGCCTTGGTTCTTATTATATAAACCAGCACCCTATACATTGACAATACTTCTTTAATATAGTTCCGTTGACCATGAATTAGTTAAGCAGATTTCATATGAGTGTGAAAAGTCACGGTACACAGCACGGTTCCAGCGAGGCTTGGACACCTCACTGAATGTCAAATGTTTTTATACACAGCACTGCACTGACACGGTCAGGGCAAGGTGTGCTTCGTGCTACAAGTTTTCCATAGTCATACAAAAACTGCTCTATAGTTCCAAATCAAGGTTGGAGTTACCATGTATGATGAACTATAGGATTTTCACATTACTTGTTTCCTGATGATTTGAGTGACCCAAAACTGGGTCAATGAATAGCTATTACGGATGCATGCAAATAACTTAGATATTCTTGTGTTTTTTAAGTGTCATACAATTGAGGCTATTGGGTCAATACAATGCTTGTTGTCTCATTTGCAGGCATCTGTAATAACAGCCATTATGCTTGGCATTCTGTCAATGTACAAAAATTTAGCAAGCACTATAGGAATGCATGCTTTTATTGGTGTGATTCTCAAAAGAACAATGTCCTACAAGAGGAACAAGTTGACACCTTTGAACTTTGAGGTTAGCTTTTTCCCACTTGTTTTAATTGCGCAACTGTGCCTCTCAGATAAGTCAACTTCGAATAATAAATTGTCTAGATAAACGATAGATTTGCTACATCATGCAGCAACTTCAACTTTGACTTGGAAGTATTATTTTGCGATTACTGAATGGAAGTGTAAACAGAATATTGGGGAACTTTTACTAAGAGGACACATCTTCCTACCAACTATAAACTAAGCACCTCGGTCAAATGGAAAGGGCATTTTGATACCAGGAAGGAGGCATATTTTCAATTCATAATCTACCACTGACAGAAGAATCGCATATAAAATCAAATACTTTATAAGGAATAATATGGAAAATGAGTTCGCTGGTAAGCGATGGAATCATGTGACCTCTTAACACAAGTCGGACACCAATCAAGCAACAGTTTTTCCATCTAGAGTTTGTTCACTGGTGATGCAAGCCAACATAACCTACTCCTAGTGCACGTTCTTACTATGAAAAGAAGCAACACAAGTGCAAGATAATGGAAGATTTTGTTTTTCTTGTATTTGCTTGCACTGGCTCCCTTTGCTAGTGAGAACAAGGCTTAAGGGACTGTTCAGTATTCACTTTTTTGCTCACTCAACCAAAATGGTCCCAGACATGATTACAATATATACAAAATATGAAACATATATGGAACTGTTATCCTAGGTACACAACTGGGGCAAGAGAAATATTCACCATTCTAAATTAAGTGAAAAAAATAATGATCTGTTGGTGTTGCTACATATAAAGTAATTTCAATGATTTATAGGGGCATAGCCATGCGAAGGGGGTGGGGTTGGGTGGGTGAGAGGATCTACAGCAGCATGATATAACTTCTACATCACAAGAATAAGTACCTGAATCCGCTTTAGGGGGTTGGACTTTGGACTCTGTCTTAGAAAACCTGACCAAGCTCATTTTGAGGGCAACAGTACATATTTTACAATAAATTGTATCTTTTACCATAGTTTTTGCATCCCTTGGCTGTTTTGTCAGATCAGACCCCTACCTCTTCCCCTATCCCCAACACTGCTGGCTACACCCCTGTTAAGTATGAAGAATTAATATACAAGTACTCAGTTTCAGATATTATCAACCTTTAACTCAAATGAATGTCAATTTTTTTACCGTACTTGATTATACCGTACCCACATTACCAAAACCAGTAAACTTTGTAGTCTCTGCGCTTCAACAAAAGCTCAAAGAAAATCCATGAAAAAATAGCTAAACCCCTCTGCAGGGATCCTTGCTCTTTTACTTTCATTGGTGCATGGGATCCCTGTGTTATGTAGGAGGAAGAGAGGGTTGGGGAGGACCCTAAAAGCAAAGATAAAAGCCTGGAGAGGAAGATGGCCAAGTTATTTTATTTTTGAGTAGGGATATTCAAGATATGATTGGTTGATGTCGACGTTGACTTCACCACAGGGATCCCAAGTTAGCCTTATTTACATTAGCAAATAGTTTTGCATTTGACTTAAATCAAGGCATAGATAAAGTTACCTTTAACAGAGATTGATTGTCCACATAAAGCAATGAGTTACACTAAAGAAAAAACTTTGGCGGGAACCCTGTGCTTTTGCCTGACACAGGAAGCCCAGTATAGAGATGTTTTCAACAAAGGTAGCCCATCACACACTGCTTAGTTTTACAAGTCCCTTTTCACTGTCCCTTTTGAGGGCATCTTGATTGGTTCCGTCATCTGTTGATGGATCTTCTACTAGTCTAGCAGGAACTGTATCATCAAACCTGTGTGTTGTTTCTTTCACTCCATTTGGAGATGTCGGACGACCCTGAAAACGTAAGGATTTATTAATGATATAATCACCTCACTAAATCAGGTCTGATTGGTCAAAAACTGTGTTATATTATATAAGGCATGCCTTACAAGAGATGCAAACTGACCAGATAAATGGTACAGTTATTTTGTGCAGGGCTGCACGCTTTACTATTAAAATTAAGACTTGCATTAAATAAGTTGTGAAATCAATATATTCACATTTAAAGCACTTGTGTTGGCTCCTCCGCCATGTACCGAAAACCTATTGTATTCATTGTTACCTTCTTTTTATTGTTGTTACTTCTTATTTCTTGGAGACTGTATTTTGTTATTTGAATAGCAGTTATTACAGTTGAGCCCACATGCCCCAAAACCTTTTGTTTTGAGGATCAATACAATCATTGTTGTCTCATTTGCATGCAACTGTAATAACAGCTATTACATATTCTGTGATCAGTTCATGAAAGAGGTGTCTTAGCTAATATATGCAAATGCAGTGTGCACAGAATTCTTCATGGAAACAAGGCTGTATAAACAAATCAGCCCTAATCATGACTCCAACCATATATACATGATCTTCGCATTTTATGCAAGACATGCTTGCGTAAATAGAACAGGTTGCATCTTATTAACATATCAATATGTTACCTGATTGGTTGTTCCAAGTGCCCCATATTTAACCGAGTCAGGTGGGTCTGGAATAAACATTCCTCGCCTGTCAATCAAACTAAAATAGACACACCCATTTAGTACCAGAACAAAACAACAGAACAAAAACAAATAGAAGAATACAATGATGGCATAGTTGCTCAAACTGGTATCTCGGTTACCTTGGCTGGAATGGCCCACATAAGACTGCTAAGCAATTGCCACAGCCTGTTCCTACACTATATGGATTATAGTTATCCTGTCCTCTCCTGGAGGAAAATGAACCTTTAATCTAGGAGAAAAAATACAGGTTAAAATAACAATTAATATTAATGGGAAGTTTACAACTGCAAAAATAAACCCTTCGTCCTAGGTGTGCTGTTTTTTCCAATTTCACACCATGTGTCATTCCCTAGAGTATCATTTCTTTGTTTACTATTTGTGCATAAGAGGATAGTGAAAAGAATATGGATGGAACTCAAACAAAGAATCTTATTCTCAAGGGAATATGGTTTGAAATGAAAAAAACATTATGCCCAAGCAATAAAGGGCTTGCAAAATGCAGCTCAATTTGGAGGACAAAAAAAAATGGTTTCTGATTCCCAGTGGACTAAAATTCTTTTGGTTTGTCCTTCAAATTGAGCTAGTTTGACATCACGTGGCCCTCCTTCCGTATCGAATTGGAATTAAGAAGGTGATTTTTGTGGAGGGAGGAAAACCAGAGAACTCGAAGAAAACCCTCAAAGCACAGGACAGAACAAACAAACAACTCTACACACAAATGACACTGGGACAGGCGTGACTTGAACTTGGATCACCTTGGTAAGAGGTGAGTGCTCTCACTGCTAATTAAGCCACCCGTGCTCCCCCCCAATATATATATTAACATCAGTGCCATAGCCAGAAATAATTGAGAACTGAGGCAAGCGACCTAGTATATATTTTTTTATTTTCTGTATCATATTCAAAAGAGGCTAAAATCAGTGATGAAAAACAATAAGTGTTGGCAAAATTTTTACCGAGGCAAGTGCCTCAGTTCGCCTCTTACTAGCTACGGCGCTGAACATTTTAGAATTCAACTTACATCTTCATTTGTAGTTTGGTTTGATGCTACTAAGTAAGTATGAAACCCAGTCAGTCCAACAATAGACCAAATAGAAAAGAAACAGACTACAGCTACCAAGATAGTGGTAATGGTTAAGGCAGTTAAACACTGGCAGGAAAACAACATGATTCTTACATTACTGATCCATTTGGTAGCAAGGTGGTTCCGGGATTTTGCTTTGGGAGCATCAGAAACATGTTTATAACTAGGGGTTTAAATTTGGAGTGGAAAACTGGATTATATTTGGGTGGAGGTTCATATAGTGGCTTTGCACCATCATGTGATGGCAGCCATGATAGGAGGCAGAAACAATATTGAATCTGGTCTAATCTGATTTAAAGTGCACTAGGATTGATTCTATATGAAGTGAATAGTTGAACGTCACAGCAGGCTTTTGAGTGTATTGAGTGTAAACACTGGTCATTATGAGACACCAAATTTGCAGTAAACATTGTGGAAACCACGATAATAAAGATTATGCTTTTTAAATGCTCTTTAGGTGAACCAGCTCGATTTTGCATATTTAATGAAGCCTGCAGTGACGTCACAGTCATCTGCATATTGGAAATTTAAACCTTTATAACTTAAAGACCAACAATCAAATGAAGAAATATTTCACTATTCAACTATTCACTTCATGTAGAATCAATACTGAAAGTATTGTATCAGGGGTTAGGTGCACTTTAAACGAGAAAGAATTTCCAGCATTCCATTTGAAAAGGATATCTAACAGGAGATTCTTTCATAGCTCCAACAAATGTAGTTTTCTCTCGCGTTACTGAAACATCAACATGGGAAACAATATTAAAAAAGATACAAATAAAAAAATAGAAGAGAAAAAGGGAGAGAAAAAGAAAGAAAGAAACAGAACTGGTAATACCAACTGCATCAAAAAAATATTATTATTTTATGACAAAAATAGAGCCAACATGAATCAGTCAGTCTTTTGCAAATATTATTATTTTAGTTGCATAAGAATTTCATGTGCAGATCCAGGATTTTAGCAAGGGAGAAATTTCAAGTAATAAACTACTGGCCAAACAAAAAATATGTGTGTTTCCTGTTGCACAACGGACCCTAATTTTCTTGCCGATTTTTGCAGACCCTAATATTTTTTCATTCCCGAATGTACTACAAGGTTCCCAGTAAACTCATTCATTTCCACTGAAAACGATTATGGGATAATAACTAGTATCAAGTCCGAAAAAAATCTGACCTACTGATCTCAATTTTGTAACAAATTTGGGAACACCTTTTTTATTTGGCCTTAGGGGGAAAAGTAGAGGAAAATAAAAAAATAATGGATACTTTAGACATATATAATAATTAGTGATTAAAATGTCTGTCACTCAAAATGTCCCGCAAGTACTGGAACTTGTCCAGTCAAATCTTTGACTCGCTGGTCATTTTGACTGGTAATGTTTATTGGTACTGACTGGCTGTTATACCAAGCCCTGAATATCAATTATTATGGGTTTACGGACATAATACTTACACATTACTAGATGAGCAATAACAAAAGCAAAAAGATAACAGCAGTAAAAGGAGAGTGACAGTAGAAACATGTAGAAGTATTTGTAATTGCGTTTCCCTACACAGTTGCCGACCTGAAAATCAAAGAGACCATATGATATGAAAATGCGCCATACACCTTACTGCGATTTTCATAATTACGCAGACACCGAAGATACGAGTTGCCCGTTGGAATTTGCTTTCTCACTGCCGCCAGTCAAAAATATAAAAGGTACCGACTGATTATCATTGATCGACGGCAGCAAAAACGCTGTTTTGCACATTGATATTTGAACTTCACGGTCTGCGTAATTATGAAAATCGCAGGAAACATGGAGAAAATGGAAAAAGAAAAGTAAAACAGCTGGAAGTGTTAGGATCTTACCCAGGGACAATGATGATCAAAGCGTTCTGTGGAAGTGAAAAATTAAACAAGATGTCATTGAGGTAATACTCAAACCCAAGGCTATGTACAGGATGTGTCTGGGAGTGGGTCCTGAGGTGCCTATACACACAATCCCCTTTCCGTAGGCAGTTTGTTGCTAAAATAAATGTGTTTTGGGGGGAGGGGAGGTAGGGACTGATGAGTTGTTGAAGGCAGTGGAGTCGATCCCAATGGGGGTTCCATAAGTAGTCACAGATCTATTGGATTGCCCCACCCCTACCAAACACATGGGACATCACAGATATGCTCTGTACTAGGATCTTAGACAAGTACTATACTTACCCACGCAGTTGTCACACATACTACAATGAGAAGCCCTGGGTGGTCTAAATATTTTACATGTAAAACAGAATTTCAGCTTGACTGTCTGTCCATTGACAGTGATTTCTTTTGTCCTCGGCGGTGGACGATAACCTGAATCGTCTGATGGCGGAGGTGCTGTAATATTAGAAAAGATGGTCATGAATTAGTCAAACACTGGTTCCCTTGATTACAGAATCATTTACTCATAGTCTCATTTCAGTGTCTAAGTAATTCACATAGAGCAGATTTCAAAATCATGGCAAACAGCACAGTATGTTTTTGTACACTACATGGCAAACAGCAAGGTTACGGCAAAGTGCAGTCCGTGCTGTATGTTTTTCATAGTCACATGAAAACTGCTCTATCATCCTTTATATCAGTGATAAAGCACACAATGCACAACCAAGTTCAACAATACAAACTATTTGAAACTTCACGAACCTTCCCCAGAATGAATAAAATTCAAAAATTATTACATACAAAATCAAGGCTAGACCAGAGCAAAACAGAATTTGAAACTGGAATGTAGTTATTTCAATTTAAAGAGAGTAAATAGACCTCTTCAGCATTAAATACAAATTGCCCATTTCAGATCACATTGAGAAATATTCTTTTATTGAAATATTTACACTTGAAAGAATCAACCCCCAAGAGTGGCATCACGTGGTCTGAAATGGGTACAACAATCAACGATAGTAATGAGGTGTATTGATTTCCTTGTTTCTTGATATTCCTTTTGTTGTAAATAAACTTTCTTTGGAAAGAGTGGCATGATTGTTGCAGCAAATGAACTTGTTTATAGGTCATGTTATATGGTCATGAGCATACTAGCTCACCTAGTGTTTTCTCTATGTAAGCAGCTTCTTCAGCAGAGGCCCTGGGAACAATACCAGGGTCGCTAAATGCCGTTCTTAACAGGGTTGCCATGACGAAGAAAAATAACCAGGCAGCCACAAATGGTATTGCTGGTGAGAGGGCTAAGTAGAGATATGGAGCACTGTGGAGAAAAGAAACAAGGTATAAGACAAGACAAGTGATATTTTCTTGGCATCAAGCCTTCAAATATTATTTGATTCTTTTGGGAATGCTTGAATTGAATTAGAAATAAACCTCAAAGCAGCTCAATTTGGGTGATGATACAAAAACAATTTCAATCTTCTAAGAATAGTCGACACTTAACCTTGGTATGCAAATTGCCCATTTCAAACCATGTGATGTTTACATGATGGTCTCTGGAGAATTCTTTCTTTCAATATGAAGGAAAAAATTTCAGAAAGATAAGGAAAGAATTCTCCAGGGGCGGATCCAGGAATTGAAGAAAGAGGGGGCAGGAGAAAATGTTGTAAAGGCAAAACGTTCGATTTAAAAGGGCGGCTGAAAAAATTTTACAAGCCAAAACCTTTTATTCATGTAGGCAAAAGGGAGGGCCGTGGCCCCTTCGGCCCCCCCTAAATCCGCCCCTGTTCTCCAGAGACCATCATGTAAACATCACATGGTTTGAAATAGGCAATTTGCATACCAAGGTAAAGAGGTCAATTGGAAATCTACTTTTTGCCCTTTACTTTTAGCTGTATTCCGATGTGCTGAAAGAAATCTTTAATCCGGGATTTTCTGGATAAAGAACTTGATACAAGTGCAAACTCCCTTAAAAGAATTTGTATTTCATTGCAAAAGAGACACGAGCATAAGAATGACAGTTTTTGTGGCTACTGCTTCTAGAAAAGCACACAATACTCAAGACAAATCAAATCTTATGAAAACCTTGTGATAGCTTTTGTGGCACACTTCAGCTTCTTATCTTTTTTCTCTTGCCTGAAATTATGCTTACAAGTGATAATGAAAACCATGCTTACAGACATGAGGGTGTGTCCTTGCAAGTGGAAGTCATTATCAAATCATTAACAGCTCAAATCAACTGATTT
>OCZR010036910.1:4322-22556 GCA_900234385.1 Anemonia viridis
GACTCCTAAGAGGGCCACAAAGCTCCGAAATGACGATTTGATCTCGTCACGTTCAGTTTGTCAGTAATTTCTATGCAGCCGTCATTAGCACTGGTTTTGGTTCTTCCTTCTACCATCAATCTTCGCAAAACCAACCATCGCTTGCAGGTGCTACTCCACCTTGAGGGCTGGGTTTAAAAGATGGCAACCAATTTGACCAACACGCCAACACTCTAGGGATTTAGTGGATTCTCTAACCAAAAATTTCGCAACAGCACATTGCAATTAATAATTTTTTGTTGGGAATGCTGTTTAAACGCACGCGGCTTCAAAAAAGTTCGAAATTTCAACTGCTCTCAAGATGATGGTTGCTGTTGGCACGGACAATTTAGGGAGGAAGATCCGACAGTCAAACAGCTGCGAAGAAAGAATTACATACTGACAACCACATCGGTATAGCAGAGGTTCAGAGAATTAAACTCCAACTTGCATTTTGTGGCTTGAAAATCTCTAGCTCTTTCTATTCTTTTTAGGAGAGGGAGAGATGAATCGAGCAAAAATGCCGATGCCTCTAGGTATGCACGCTTAGTCTTTCTTAATCTTCCCCAAGTTCTTTTCTTCACAGTGCTAAGGACAGAAATGTCGGAAACAGATTTCACTTTTTTTTCTTTCAAAAAAGATGGAAGAACAGTTCTCGATGACACGTTTTCTTCCTTCTGTCTAATCAACACGGAATGCCTTTACCAACACGACAGCCAGTTGTCTAAACTCACCAACCCCCGTGTTTTGACACTGATGTTACAGGGACTTTATTTGGAAAACCATAACCCGGTATACTCTCATTTTGATAGGGAGGGGAGAGTACATTAGATCCTGGGTAATCTAAATTCGGTAAAGTGTCCTCAAATGATGGCGGAACAGACATTGCACCCTGGGTGCCTTGGTTCCATGTTGGGTCTTGTGTGGGGGCATTTACCATCAGATTCTCCTCTCCGTGCATTGGATTTATTGGACGATATCCCTGTTGATAGCCACTGGTCCAATTGTTGTAATGGTTCTGCATGTTCCCTTGTTGACCTGTTGGGCTGCAATGTTGCATTTTCCAAGAAGACGGGACGTTTTGACCAGGAGACATGGAGTTTGTGGTGTTTCCAACACAGCTGGAGTAGTTCTCCCGTTTCTTCACAGCAGCCATGTAAGCAGACTTCGAAGACAGCACGTTACCATTAGGAGGATTCATGTTGGGTTGATAATTAGGTGAACACTGACCATAAGGAGAGTGTTGTTGCTGAGGTATCGGGTGATGTTGCTGCTGCTGCGGCATTTGGTTTTGTGGTCTCCCTTTCGACACACCCTGCCACGATATATTAACCCTTGCAGGATCTCCTTCTCTTCTTCCCAGAGGTGACGGGTCAGGAGTAGGTAGCCCACTAGGTGACATTATTGGAGGTCCGCTAACCTGAGATCCGACCGGGGAGAGAAAAGGAGATGGCTGTCCAACCGAAGATGTAGGTGAAAATGGGTCACAGTTCACATGAGGAGGGCTGTGTGCCGAGATGAAGCTGCCGTCAGGGCTTGCCAGAGATGGCGCAGTTGATTCACTGTCGCTAGATATGCAATTGTGCATAAGAGCAAGGGTTTCCTCTAGGGTTGGAAGTTCTCCAAGTGCAGGATCCATAGCAAGATGAGACATATGATCAACGAGGTCGGTGTCTTTTGCAGGATCAAAGACGGCATCTGGATCCCCAAGATTAAAATCTTTCAAGAGAAAAGGAACAAACCGTATTAAAAAAATCTTTTCAGATGAATGCGCCTGGTTTTTTGCATGCGCTATTAAATTATCGCCAAAAATTTGCATTAAGTCTGCAAGTTAAATCATTTTTATAAATTACGAAAAGAGCTGTCCTGTCGTTTTTCTGTCATGTCCATCCCACAACAATTCCTGTAAAGATGCTATTCCATTTACTCCAATTTGCGTTAAACTCAACTCGGCTCACATGTGGTAAGTGTGGACAGCAGCCTGATCCCCCCGCGATGAGAAGCCAATATACAACTCATTTATTGACTAAGAGAAGGTTTCGTAGGAGTGGGTATGGTACATGCATACGGCCGTATCTTTTTCCACTCATACGAAAACTTCTCTATGCTAACAAGCTCAAATGGGGTTAAAATTTCATCGGCACCAAAAATATTTTACGTTTCGAGACTTTCTTTCTGTTTCAACGTTCTGTGCTCTTATCCCAGTTCTAACCTCACCATGCCCGACACCCGAGAATTGCATATATGACGTCGTTATGTGAAAGTTCAATACAGTGCAGTTAGCCAGGAAAAAATCTTAAAAGTGGTAAAAGTCCCCAATTGGGTTTAACCACCCAAACTACTAGAATAAGTGTAGCCATAAACTCAAGCGCGGAACAAAAATGAAATAGCGGGAAATTCTTAAAAACTTGAGGTGTAGACACCGCTTATGCAAAGGAAGGGTGATCCATTGCTAAAAAGACTAACTCTTCCGCTTTGGTTTCTCTACCTCAGGGGTAGGGGTCGGGCCATCCTACAGGGCCTTGGTATAAGCCCTTTTACGGTTTAAGAATCGTCTTCAGTGCCCATGCGATTTTATCCCGAATTTCACAACTTCTTTTGTTGAACCTTCTTTTGTTCCTAATTAAACAAAAGAAGTTGTGAAATTCGGGATAAAATCCCATGCGCACTGAAGACGATTCTTAAACCGTAAAAGGGATTATACAACACGTACTCGACCCTGTTTTTTAAGCATGCAAGCTGTAGCAAGCAATAAAAAAGCTTGATAAAACCACAAGGCACACCCTTACCTTGTGACAAAAACGTAAAGTCTGACCCGTCCGTCATGAGTTCATCTTGCAAATCTACACCCAAATTTAGATCCTCAGGGGAATCGGGTGCAGAAGTACAAGCAGTAGAGCTAAAACCATCGTCGGAAAATGAGGATAAATTAGCTTGAGGTGATAGGGTTCCATCTGTGCCGGAGGAAGGTGGACCTAAGAGTCAATAATACTAAAGTCAACTTTTTTATTTGCTCGTTCACGACCAACTGAAACGTTGCCAATGAGGGAAAAACAAAACGAGGTTTTAATCAGCAATTTCAAGTTGGAAAGTTGTATATATTTTTCACGTTCAAGCCAAATTACAACGCCTAAGCTGAAAGTATTGACGGGTAAGGAAACGTAATCACACACCATAAGCTAAGACCCCCATTTGTCCTTTAGTTTCAGCTCCAAGTGAACGATAGGCAGGCAAAACAGCATTAGCAAAGCAAAATAAATAGCTTGTTACCGCGGCCTACATTATCATGAACAGAAAAATAGCTTCGCCCAAGGAAGTAGTTTGAATGATTTATCTGGCCCGTAAAACAAAGTCGTACAAAGCCCTTGCAACATGTCGGGGTGCAGCTCAATTTGGAGGACAAAACAATAGGTTTCAATTCTTTGGAGGCTAAAATTCTATTTTGTCTTCCAAACTGAGCTGCCTTGACGTCATCGTCTACTTCTATGTATTATGCTTAATATTTTTTTCAAGGGCCAAATAAGCGGATAACTCTATGATGTCAACAAAATAAAAACAGTTTATAGAAATAAGGCTTAGACTGGTCCCGGTGCCGTAGTGACAAACCGCTTTTAGCCGTTTTAAAAAGCTGTGAAACCGTTTACACAGAACACTGTTGTATCCAGACAAAAATCCAAACCCTCAAACCGTGCAAATTAAAGAGAAGGTTCGTGTAAATGGTATATACTAGGGAATGGTAGGGGTCAAATTTTTGAACGCTTAAAAAATCGTCCGTTATTGTAAGGCCCATCTCAAACATACAAATAAACAATCAAGTAAAGCGAAGAACTCCAGACAAGTAACTAGTTTCTTTTTTGGTTTGACTGCCGTCAAGCAAATTTAAAACTGCCTGAGTCAGTATAATTTGATTAGGGCGGAAACAAAAACAGTCAGACATCTTGAATCATAATGAATAGGCCATTTGCATCATGGCACTATTACTACAGCTACCAGAATCCCTTTCACCCTTTCTTTTGTTTGGTTCATTAGCACCTATTATCTTACTATTCTCATGAGGATAAGAAAATCTAAATAAGAAAAAATATGCGAGGCATTTTGGTAGGTGTAGAAAAAAATGAAGCCATCATGCAAATGACCTGTGCTGTTTTGACGTCACGTGTAAAGCGAATGCATGCAAAGCGCATTCAAGTTCATTCGCATAGGGTATTCGTACGATCATTCTTCAAAGCAGAACACACATAAAAGCCATTCAAAATTCTCATGCACGTAAGCAACTATGTTGGATAACAGAAAAAGAAAAGCCAGATATCTCATCTTTGATGCTATTGTTCCTGCCATACAACATGGCTACAGTCACATGACTGTATAAACCTTTTACCGACCCCTCGTTATAATTTCCTTCTCAAATTCACAAAATGCAGCTACGCTCCTTGAATACTTACAGACGAGTTCGTTTACTCCGGATTAGCCTCGTTTTTGCATTAAAATATTCAGAAATGGTAAAGTCGAATGCTTGCAAAGCTTCAACAACACAAATACTTTGAAATTCCATTCATCCTCGTTTGAGCGAGGGTGAATATTCTAAACAATACTAAGGCTGACCTTGAGCAACAGAGAATCTGAAACTGTAGTATGCAGGTGGATTTAGGAGGATGCTATATCTCCCCATTTCAGACCAAATGCTATTCCCTTCAGAATATGATTCTTGTTTATGCCTCACCCATATCAAATGAATGTTTAACAAAGAAATCATACTCAAGGGAATGACATTCTCAAGGTCTGGAATGGAATTACATTGTTATCAAATGTCTTAACAAATAGCCAGCAGTTTCGAAAAGCCATGCTCACAATTTTTAGAGCATTTTTGCATGTCGCCGAAATATTAAAAAAAAATCAGTCCTACAGTGTACATGTTACCACGTTTTTCCCTACCAGAACTTTTCCTCCAATTCATTTATTTCCTAAGATATATATCACATCTGACAATATTATGTAGTACAGATTCTACACAAGGTAGGTTGTTCAGTGAGCATACAAAATTATATGGTTTCAGTGATGCATCCTAAAGTTATAGAGGTTTTTTTCTTGTTGCATGCTAATGACTGTGACGTCAAAATTGTCATCTATGTTTATTTATTGTTCCTTGCCAGCATGGAATAACTGGCTGCTATGTAGAAACGAATTAGCAATAGGTTTTTTACGAGAGCCATGGGTGAAATAATTAATGATGCTTTCCAAATTTAACTCATCTGTACTACTGAATTTTTGTATATGTAATGATGACTATTTTGACGTCACAGTCATTAGTATATGACGAGAATAAACCTTTATAACTTCAAGATGCATCACTCAAACTATATCATTTTTGGGGGTTACTGAACAGCTAGCTCACCTCATGTAGAATCAATACTGAAAATATTGTCAGAGGTGATATACTAAGGCACTTTAACAATATGGATGACAGGTAATTTATTTTATATTTGTATATCTTGAACATCAAGTTTGAGTAAATTTGACATTCACAGGGGGTAAATGGTTTGATACACGTATGACTATAGACCTTTCTATTTTAGCTTGTTTTCTCATTTCAGTTCATGTAAAATTGTTTTGGGAATAAGTTTCTTTGAGTTAAAATGGTTTTCATATAGACCTATTTCTCATGATGCAGAAGCAGCTCAATTTGGAGGGAAAAACTAAAGGATTTCAATCTCCTGAGAACAATTTGGGAACCTATTTTTGCCCTCAAATTGAGCTGCATTCTGACATACTGCAAGGGGTCCAATTCATGTATATTCTTATGCACAACCCTTTACAAAGAAATGACTCTCTGGTCCACACTACACCGTAATTGTAATTGTAAGCAACATACACAGACTCGGTATCGCATTCGTTACCTAGGTGTAAACAAAGACAAGCACTGTTAATGAGAAGTACGCTACTGAGTCTGCATATGTTGCTTACGATTATGATTACAACGCTAGTGTGAACCAGGCTTAAAGAGCATGTCAACCTTAATTTCAATATTTTCTTTATTGATTCTACATCAAGTAAATAAATGAATAGTAAAAAAATTCTATATGTTTTGATGATATCACACCCATTAGCAGTATTGGAGGAATAAACTTTGATATCTCCAAGATGCATCACTCAAATCATATGAAAATATTTTACCATTCATTTATTCATTTGATGAACAATCAATATTGAGAACATTGAGTTAGTGTTTACAGGCACTTTAAGGTGTATCAATCTATTGCCACTTGAAATTGTCAAATGTATTATTCAAAAAATGAAACCAAAATACCCTACCTCTGTTGAAGTAGCCTTGGTGGTGTAGTCCATTACCAGCGTTAACATTTGGAGGTTGAGATCTCTTCTTGTTGTCAGGGAAGGGCTTTGGCGGCATTCCAGGATACTTGAAGCTTTGATCATTTTTATTATTTTCCATGAAATATGGAAAACTGTTATTGTCTTTAGGACTATGATTATTGTCTGCAGCAGTGAATTGTAATGCAGGGGGGTGCTGGCCTCGCTGTCGTAACACTTCTTCACCTTCTTCTTCACTGTGGAGGGAAAATATATTGGAAATGTTAAAACATATTGGATAATAATACTAGGAGCTGATTATTCTGTTCTAACTTCACCATCAACTGGTAAGTGGTAAGGAAGGGAGGGAGAGATGGAAGGGAGGGAGAGATGGAAGGGAGGGAGAAATGGATGGATGGAGGGACAGACGTACGGACGATTATTAGTGTAATAATCCTTTTCACTCTATCTAAATCTATTCCATCAGATGTAATTTATGTACTTTACCTGAGAGGTCTGTTTGTTGTTATCACAAAGTCAGCTTCATTTCCCTTGAATACAACTTGAGCTGTTCCTGTTAGCCATTGCCATTTCATGTTCTTGTTTAGAATACGGAATGTGCCTTGGCATTTTCCAGTTGACATTACTTGAAAAAAGAATAAAAAAGGAAATGTAATTGGTAAACAATTTCAAATAACATAATGCATGACGTGTACTGGATGGATAAATATATGGATGGAAGGGATGGAAGGGATGGGATGGGATGGATGGACAGGATGGGAAGGGATGGATGGACAGGATGGGTTGGATAGATTGATAGGTATGATAGAAAAAGCATCTAAATGTAATTCAATCTTTGGGCTTTTACCTAGTGGCATTTGTCCCAAACTTTGCCAATGTTAATAGATGAATTGGACTAGTGGGATCCAATGGGTAAATGGATGGATGAAGGGATGGAATGATAGGGATGAACATGCCAAGGCAGGGAAATCATAAACAAACCACCTCAAAGATTTTCAATAAATTCTAGGGTTTAGAAAGCTATAAAAAAGTCTTTATCTTAAGTCTATATTAAACAGGAAACACCTGAAGACAAAACAAAGATTTGGTCGATTGGTCTAAAACAATTTCAGCGCAATTATTTCATTCTGTGTAGCCTCAAATCTGGCTTCAAGCTGTGCAAGTTTCATAAGCTCAAATGAATTTTCAATATCACATAAACTTAGCTTTGGCAAGTTAATTTCCACTTTTGCTATTGCCAATCAAAAATAATCAAATCGTTGCCTTTTACATTAATGACTGACGCACTGAAAAACCAAATTCTGCTAAGCAGCTCAAAATTACCAAGCTCATGTCACAGGAAATTGCTGTAACAAAAATAGCCTCTGGCTTGCTAATGAAATTAGCTAAGGTTTGTTTCCCCGCACATGTAATAATAATTGATTGAATTCATTATAGTTGATTCTTTCAAGTAAAAAGGACGTAAAACCATGCTTAGGTTCTTTAAGTTCTTTCTTTAGGTTCTCTGCTAGTTTCTTTAGTTGAAGTTTTGCTTAACATTGTTTATCGTTGTTACTTTGTATTGTAACTTACAATCAACATGTAGATTTTTTAAGACAGCAATATCTTCGAAGTGAATCATACAGTAGCTGGATTGCAAGGCAATGTCTCGTTTATGGTAGCCAAGAAGAGCACGACCCCTGGAAATGAAAACCAACATAGTTAGTCAAAAATAAAACAATGGTGAAGCATTATTGATATTTGTTCTTAAAATACAAGTATGAAGTCCAAAAAATGTTACATTTTATCTGTGCTAAAATTGGTGTTTAATTCAACGAAGCTTTTAGCCTAAGCAGCCATGTTCAGGGTTAAGAAAAAAATGCATGCATGCATGCCGCTTAGGCTAAAAGTTCAGTTAAATGAAACATGAATTTTAGCACAGATGAAATGACTTGTAACATCTTTGAGTAATCTTTGCCTGCATACAATATTATAATATACAAATTTAAGGAGGCAGCATGGTCGAGTGGTCATAGCGTTGGTCTCATAATCCAGTGGTGCCAGGTTTGAGTCCCGTTGTGACCACTAGCCGAGGCTGTATTTGTCCTGGTTTCGAATACATGTAGTTCAAATTCAGCTTCTCGACCATGCTTGTAAATAGCCAACTGGTTTGTTTCCTTGCCAGTTGGGATTTTTAAAAACCACTTTATGTTTCTATGATTATTTCTTTATTTCAGTTTATTTAGCCATGGAAGAGCCCTTGAGGGGAGTGTTGGTTGTAAAATGTAATGTGATTTAATTTACTCAAGAACGTTATACAACATCGTGACTGAGTTAACAGATGTGTCTTAAGGAAATAGGATGGAATTTGAAAAAGGTTGGGAAATGGAGTGGCAAAGTTCTAGTAAGTACTGTAAATAAAAAATGTCTCAGGAAGCAATTAAGCTGAGTAGGTATTTCTAGATTGACCTCTTGAACATGGCATAAACTTTCTTACTTTTGGTCAATATCAACAAAACTCAAGTCCATCCTGTTCTTGCTACAGAAAAGTGAGGTTTTAAGACGGATCTCAAGAATGGATGTGGACATCGTTTCCATTGGTGTACATATAAGAAAGAGTCCATATTCTCTCTTGTCACTATCTGGCAGAGTCATTTCTCTTAGCCGACCATTGCACTTGAATGGCTGAAAAATAGACACAGATAGAAAAAGACATCTTAAATATAGGAATCAAAGACAAACAATATCTTTCATTTGCTGTCCTTTTCTTCATGTCATGCATTATTCCCTTGAGTATTACCTGTTTGTGTTATGCGCCTTACAATGTTTAGCCCAAGGGGGCGGAGACCCCGGGACGAGGTGGGGATTTTGATTTCAAATTGATTTTGTCTGTCAAACATGCCCTACCTCGAGAACGATCTGACTACAGTCAAACCTTCTAACCAAATCCAAATTTCTTCATTTTAGCATTCAAAGTTACCTATAATTCCCCCCCTCAGGCTAAACATTGATAGGTGCATTACTGCAAAAAGTTTATTATTTTGAATAAAGCCTAAACAAAAAATATTTCTTATACCAGTATATATACTCAATACAAGGTAACACATTTGAACACACATTTGAATGAAATGGGAAAACATTTATTCAATGAACAAGGTGCCTATTCTTCATGTAATATAGAGAAATTTATAAACATGAAATCAAGTATTTATGACAAACTACAAAAATTGTCTTAATTAACTTACCATGGATAAAGAAAATTAGATTTATTTGAAAACAAGAATGGTAATTTCTATGAAGTATTGGAAATGTTTATACAGTATAATGAATGCTGTGTTTCTTACCTTGAAAAATCCTGCACTTGTATTAAGAATACATTTCATTCGACAAATAAATGTCCTTTCTGTATGGACTTCTCTGGACAGAGAACCAGTTTCTAAAGAAGAAAAATATCAGATAAGATAAAACAATTAAAAACATAATTTGTGTGCGTACATAATTCCAAGCAATTCTAGAACTTTACATTTCAATAGTACAGTAATATGAAGTTATCATAAGTTTATCAAATTGGTAGTTTTCCTATTCTATGCAGATACAGTATTATATTCTAACTGACTGCAGTTTCATAATACAGGTACATATTCCAACTTTCTATGAACTAAAATATGTACTCTTACTGCCATCCATCAAAAATGAAATTCTTCTGCAGTTTTTCCTTACAATTTTGATTTATTAAGGAGTGAAAAATCAAATAGTATAAAATACCCTGGTTCAATATGACGATGAAAATTTATAAAAGCCTATAATGTTTCCCAATAACAGGTTCTCTATGTTCTCTATAATACAATGGATATTATAAAAAAACTCTATATCACTTCAGAAGCTAAAAAGTGGGATTGAATTATCGAGAGAAAAAGACTGGCTATTAACCAACACCTCCACATAACATCCTATTCTTAAAAGCTACACAGTGTTAAGGTATAACCTGTTTTCTCAATGCTATACATACAATTAATAATAACTTAATTATATCCTACCTTACATTAAAAAGAATTATATATTAGAATTTAAAGATATGAATTTGAATCTTAGAAAATTCTACAAAATTTTTCCACTCAGGGTGTGGCACTGTCTTTAGCCATAAGTTCAGACAGAGAAGTGTCAGTTATTTACAGTACAATCAATATTGCATGAGGCAAAACAATAGAAATTTCCTGTGTCCACAAAAGAAATGTTATAAATTGATCAGCCAGGCCTAGTCTCATTTCTAAAAATCACATATGTATATCATAAAGAATTCTTTTCAGAATGTTTTCTGGGATTTATGTCCACTTGGCTAAGAATCGAAGCATTCTGTGATTGGTCAGTCCATGAGGACACCTGGTAAAAAATGCTCTGCACTTGATAGACAATTCAAGTGTCATCTTCAATTTGCTGTTATATTTGACATCAATCTGAATAAGGTTTTACAAGTATCATTATTTTCTAATACTCTTCTAAATATCACTCTGGGTCAATAAAATTGCTTTTTCTAAAACATTATTGCTAAAACAATCAATCTCTATGTGAAATGTGTTTTTCTTTATAGAAGCTCAAGACAAAACATATCTAGTTAAACATTGTGAATGCATTTCATGCATATAAACATGTAATACTAACAACAACGTGCTTATCTGAATAATATACCGAGACAGCAGGAGTTTGTGAGTTTCATTAATAGTGAATTCCCATTCATTCATTTATGCAATTAGTTATAATTTCATTTTGATTCATTCATTTTTGAAAATCAATTAAGGAGGTACATTGGGGGTATTGAGCAAAAGGCATTACTATGAAAAAATGATAAAAACTGCTACAATTCAATCTAATGAATAAATTGAAGAATAAAATACAGAAAGATGTTAGCCTGTGAGCATAGTTTCCTAAAATTATTGCTCTCCTACCGGTTTAAGGAAAAATTTTCGGTCATAGGATAAAAAGAGTTGGTTATTACCTGATGAAGTTTCCTCCTCATGTTTTGGAGTTTTGGATGGATCTCCATCATTCTCATCATCAAGAATCTTGATCTTCTATTGGACACAAAAGAAAGAACTTTTAAATGTGTATCAAGACAACAGTTTATTATAGGGTTACAATCATGGTTCATATAGGCCTCTCACAAGCCTTGCCAGATCAAAATTATCAGTATATTTATACAGTACCTTTTCTTCAGTTTCTTCTAAGAGTGGCTGAAGGTTTCTTTTGATCAGGTCATGATCATCAACATGAATGAACCGTAGAAAATCCTGATGAATCACACTTGACTGGGCAAAAAAACGAAAAAGTTGTGAGACTGTTTATTAATTTATTTAAGACCTAGGGCAAACTTTGAACTTTCTATACACCAAACTTAATTACAGTACATCAAAGAATATCGCCCATTATCACCTGATATCCATTGTTTTTAATGAGTTTGGTGCATAGAAAGTTTGACGTTTGCCCTTGGCCTAAGGTGGAGATGGGCATGAATTAACAAATATATTGAACCTTTACCTTTTTCCACCAAGTCCCAATTTATTTTTAAAAAGAAAAGAAAAAAAAACTCAGACAAACTTAGACCCCTCAACAATGGGAAAAATGTATGCCCCCCATTTTCTTATGATGTGCTGCATTCAGGGTTTTAATAAACAAGGCATTTGCATGCAGGGCCCGGGGGAGGGGGTATGTACTCCCCTATATTTGCTATATGGGTATGTGCTGCGAGTAAGGGAAGAGCTAGGGTGATTCAGTCTGGGATAGGGTATGGTTTCTGAATTATCACAAAAGTCCAATTCACATGTATCTGGTGAAGATTTTTAGGGTTTATTCTGGAAAAGGGTCAGGGTTTTGCAGTATCCATGGCACATCCCTACCCAGTGTGGGGAGGGAGTACTCCCCTGGGATGCTGGGGAAATTAACCTGTGACTTCCCCTGTTATCTGTCATTTGTAAAATAAAGTATATATAATCTGGCATAATCTTCAATTAAGGATAAGATACAAACACCGCAGTGTCTGGACAGCAGCATAAAACTTCATGAAAGCTTTTAAGTGTTAGACTTGAATTTCACTATAAAGCTTATAAATACCTGTGACAGACCAAGATAATCTTGAATAGTCTCAGATGCATAAAACAGCTCATAGTCCTGAGTTAATACGATTACAAAGCCATCTAAAGCCTGAAAAGAATGTTCAACATTTGCACATCAGTCTGGAATCAAATATATATTGTAAACTTCCAGTAAGCTTAATACATTAAAGTTTTATTTTGCAAAAATGCCAACAGAAGCTTACCTCGAGGAGAAGCTTCGAAAAAATGCCATTTCCTTCGAGATGGAAGTCCTTCTTAGCAACAGTTTTCTCACTACTACTCTGTTCATTGTTGTCAGTCCAGTGTTGCTCTAAATTGAAGAAAAACAGGACTTTAAGTTCTTTAAAAATTAAAATAAAACAAAAATTAACAGGATCACGCACAGGGTCACGTGATTAAAAAAGCGGGAAATATTTTACTCATTTAGGCACCAGTTTCCCTTGACCGTGATCACGTGGTAGGTGAAAAGGCGGGAAAATCTCGATTACATGTTTTGGAGTTGGAATAAGTTCTCGAGAGAATATTGAGTCTAAAGCGAAAAAATACCAAAAAATTCAAGAGAAAATTCAATGGTAAGCAAAAATAAAGCAATGTTTTGCTTAAGATTCTAGCATTTTGTAGAAAAACTTTGAAGACAAGGGCTAAGAGAATTAGTTTAATGTCGTTATGTCTTGCGAATTCCGGGTTGACAAACGTAAGCTTACGTATTCTTTTGGGGATTTAAATTAAATTTTAATTGCTCCTTGACATTTAGCTCACCTTTGAAGAAGTTTTTAGCTCTTAGGTAGCTTGCGGAAAGTCTTAAAATAGATAATTTGTCTAGTTTTTGAATTACATCGTTTGGAAATGGAAGAAGTTTGGCAAGGTTATCGAGTTCAACATTGAATCGGTCCCTATGGCGCTTGGATGGGTTGAGGGAACCTTTTAGGCTGAAAGAAAAAGAATAAAAGATTAGCTTTATGTTTTGAAAGTACAAGTTTAATAAATCACAGCGGCTAGTTCTGTTAGGAATCTGTTATGATCGGTACTATTCATTGCTTCTGAGTTGGAGACCACGTTGTTTTGTGTAAAAAATATTCCTTCAAAATTTCCCTGCTCTCCCTGAAAACCTTTGCTACTGTCCCCGACGTCAAAGTAGCTTAGCTCATTTTGGAGGACAAAACAAAAGGATTTCAAGCCTCTTGTTTTGTCATCCAAATGGACCTGAAGCATGATGACGTTTCATACTTCTAATACATATACCATAATCCTTTTCAAACTTTCTTTTGACATTCAAATGCTAAAACTCCTGTGAGAATTTGAAGACAATAGTAGAAACTAAGAAAACAAAGGAAGCTACCGAAAGGGATTGTGGTATTAGAGGTATGAAATGTCATCATGCAATGGGTCTATTGAGCTGCATTACGAAGTGCTGAAAGGCCAGGGGTCTCTATATCAGAATGAAAGTGTATGTGTTTCAGAATCATAGAAACCTTTCTTATGCAGTCCCTTTATTGAAGATTTGATGTCAGATACATTGAAAACATTAGATTCAAATGACTTTTCTAATTTGATCTCTATTAATGCCTTCTTCATATCAAGTCATAAATGTCCACCCCCAATTTACTCATGACATTGGGAGAGCCTGACTTTGGAATTGACATGGTGATATCTCACTAGGGGGCGGTCTGTTAACAGATGCCCAACATTTTTCTTTCTCTCTGCTGCCATAAGCTTCACTCAAAATGGTCTTCATGGTATTTGCTCCAAGATTGGTGCAAACATACCCGTGAAATAGTTTGCGAGAAATTGCAACTAATTAGTGACTAATTAGTCTAGTTTGGTGAGCCGTGAAAACTATATATCCATAGAAACAAAATAGTTATTTTTACGATAAACTCATATATAGCTGCCATCCTATCTAGTTTATGTACGCCTTATGTATGGCTGAATAAAACTTAGTTCCAGTTATCATGAGTCTATGCTACAATGTATGCTCTTGTTCACTCTGAGATAGTTTGCTTAGCTCAGTGTGAAATAGACTAAAATATTACGGTAGACAACAATTTAGATAACAATTTTGTCACTTATTAGTCTTGCAAATTATTTCACGGATATAATGTTTGCACTCTATGCAAAATTATTAATAATTAATCCTATACACAAATCCTTGGTATTGGTTTGGCCTTGAAAGCAAGGTAATGCAAAGCTAATGGCAGCAGCGAGAAAGAAAATGTTGGGCATCCCTTAGTGAACAGTTTCACACAGTGAGATATCACCGTGTGAATTCTAAAGAGAGTCTCTTGTAATGTCATGAGCAAATTGGCGGTGGAGTTTGGCTTCAAGCCTCGTAGGATGTTGTTGTTTCAAACTAAATAATTTCTTATTTCCTTAAGACTTGGTCACTGGACCAAGAAATTTACACAGTAGCTGACACAATTATGAATGTAGGCTAGGATGAAGTTTGGGAGAGTTTGGAAGAATTTGGATAATCAGAAGGTATTTTTGAACTCAAAGTGTACAGGTGACTGGAGGTCGAAACCCTGGAGGTCGACTGTTGCGAAGGTTGCAGCCTTTTCCTCTTCTTTGTATGGGGAAAGGGAATTTTAACTTTCTAATTTTAACCTCAAGTTCCTTGATACTAAGATTTTGAGTGTACTGTAATTAATACAACTAAAATACATGAATCACCGACCTATTTTTTTGAATTTCACAAATCTAAAATAATTTTTTTTCTAAAATTTTCGATATTAAGTTTCAATATTACTTGTCTAGGGAGGTAGAACAATAAATGTGGGATTGGTCTATTAAACCTGAGAGTCATTTCCTCTTATCAGAATCATGGAAAATGCCAATTGAAATATACTGTAGCATGTTGAATTCTCAATTCTGATTTGTTGACCTTGAGTTTGTTTCGAAAGTCAACTCAGTTGGCTCATAACTCCTTTACAGTACATGCATATGGCGAAGATATTTAGAATATTATGGATTGTTGATTACTTAGTCTAGACTGGCACCACTTGTAAATTCACCCAGCATCAAGTGACACTGATGTTAAAAGGGTCAGTTAAAAAGGATTCCATAAAAATGTTCCTGGACAATAGAGTGTCACACCAGTTTATTTGTGCTTGTTTGGCTAAAGATTTATCATTTTCTTAAATCAACGTTCAGACAGTAATGACCACATCTTGTTATATATCTTTCATGGTGGATTTTTCTTTAATACTGAATGTAGTGGTAGGGTGTGAGTGAAAAGTGTGGTGTGCCCAATTAGTGCAAAAGTGCTCAAACAACTAGCACAAAATATAAAAAATATAAAAAGATTTATTTATTATTTTTATTTTTGCCCACAAAAAAACCCCAGTCTTTCTTGCATAGCAAGGAAAAGAAAATTAACTCTACAGCAGAGTGGAGGTCTTACTTCTCCATAAAATAAAAGTATGCATGACAAAGGCTAGTGGAGACTATTCTTGTTTTCTTTCATTTTTATGAACTATTTATAGCACAAAACTAATGTTTGTTTCATCACAGAGGAAGTAATAAAATTACTGTATTAGTATTGAAATTGTATTGGTATGTTGTATTGCTATAATTTGACAGGATGGGCACATTGTTATAAAGATCAACACCACACACACACACCCTGCAGTTAAAGATAACATTGCAGCATTTATAAATACCAAAAGACATCTTTTTTCATAGCTTTTGCTTCAGTTATTTTATTGGTGTTCAAAGCTAGTGTCTTTCAAATCTAATATTTTCAGCAAAGAACAATGACTTTCTTCTAAGCTCTAGCACATTAATTCTCTGTCATCTATCAGTCTTGTGAACTGATTTCAATAAACCATTAATGCAGTCTCTCAGACATAAGCACACCCTAATTCAAATATTTTTTTTGTTTTCTTTAATGATTAGACATTGACTATTAAATTTCACGGGTTATTGAATCACTCTAAAAATAATTCTTAATTTTTTGAAATATTAATTCAGTGATTACGATAATATTAAGAGCATCAGTCATTTTAATAACATTATGGGAAAAAGTATGAATTTATATTAGTCTCTGAATGATTTTCACAGATATCGTGACAATCCTATTATGATTTCCATTTTTCAGCCGACCTGAGACAACCTTTTCAACACAGCCTGTAAGAAAATACTGTGTAACATCGAGATAAGTAATCAGTCCTTCAATATTAAGGCCACCCAGCCTAGATTTTGATGTTTAAAGGAAATTACTCTCTATCTACTTATGTTTTCTTTAACTAGATTGTCAATTTTATTACTTTTAATCATTCCGCTGTCAGGGATGTCAAAACAAACTTGAATGCGCTGCCAGAAATTGACACTGCTTTATGATAATGATTTATTTAAAAATAGCCCTCACCTTATAAAGTCAAAACAATCTGAAAGCTGTGTTTTTGCCAAATGATTGTTTTTCTTAGGGTTTTGATAGATAAAAACCCCTCTCAAACTTCATACTTTGAAGTTTTGCAATATTAGTCTTACCACTTTCACCTTTTAATATAGGAAGTATGAATTTCAGTGATATGAAATAATTACGTATGATATTTGGGAAGCATCAGTGTGATCGTGACATTGGCTGTTAATCCACTGCCTTTGCCACTGTGCTAGTGGGGTTTGATCCCTTGAATGCAACACCATATGCATTAAGGTTGTTTGACAGCTCTGTTTACACTGTATGTGTGCTTTGAAAAAATCTGACACCCATTTTTCTCTTTAGGGAACAATTTAATTCCAGTTTCTTCTTTGAAATGTTATTAAGATTAAAGCCCCCCTCACTCTCTCTGTGTTTTGATATTCCCATGCTGTGATAACAAATTAGAATTTTTCTTGATATTATATTGGTACATTTTATACTTTAACCTTACAAGTGTGGCTAAAAGACAAGGATATACATATTTGACACCATTACTAGCGTACACATTGTTTTTAAGCTTCACCACATTCAAGCGCAAGCTCTATCAATATTTGATGTTGTAATAAATGTTTATACCGACTGTGGTACTTGACAAATCTCTCTGCTCTGCCAAACCAAATGTTCCTTAATAGGCTAAATAAGTTTGTATTCAAGTATTCTTCGGTAACTTGAACAACTTTGTTTTTATGGGAGAAAAGACATTTATGATCAAAAAAAAAGACTAGAAAATTATTCTAAAGATTGAAATAAAACATTTTGAGAGATAGTTGTAGTGTTAGCGCTAAGAGTATCTTAATAAGAAGCTTTATAATCCCACCTTTAGATCCAGTATATAGTATTATAATTAATTTCAAAATTGTCTTTTGAGTAATTGCATCTGCAGGTGGATACTTGTATTGAATTCCAAAATTCTTATTTGTATTATTGGTATGTCCCTGTTGATGCTTCTCTGACCACTCACGGCACATGTTTTGTTCTAACATATTTTTTCTAAGGCATTATTAATTACTAGTGAATAATTACACAGAGAATGAAAAATTCTAATTTCTTTGTCGATACTTTCTCTAAAGTTGATGTTTTCCTGACTGCTTGACATCAAAACTGTATAACATTACCGCAAAGACTTCTTGTTTGTCACTGTCTGCAGGATGGATCAAATTGTGAAATTTTCATAATCATAGCCAGGTTCTATATTTCTAGTTATAAATGCTAACCTTGCCATGAGTCTTCATTGTACAAAAGGATCATTAAATCATTTGAATAGCCATTAGAAAACTAAAAGATGTGAAATAGTGATCATGATGTCCTTATTGTTTTTGTATTTTTATTAGAGAATATTGTAGATTCATTGTTATAGTAAAATATTTCAATTATTATTTCCTT
>OCZR010036947.1:278-21830 GCA_900234385.1 Anemonia viridis
AGAGGAAAGAATAAATAGAAGAGCACAGCAGTTTAGTGTATATAGAACATGAACTTATTACCTGATATTTCATTACCAGTCCTCCTCAAGCACTCTCAATCCAAGATGGCGAACGCAAGATTCAAGAAGCGCAGTAAGAACTTGTGCTCAAAAATAATGAACCGTTCTGTTACAGGAGCATCAGTAAGACATGATTTAGACATTTTTAAGTCCTTAATTTCAAAGGAGTCAAGCAATTTCACCAAAACGTGGAGTCAAACTTCAAAGAATCCAATCGCTTTTGACTATCAGTATTTATTCTTTGACAAATTTAGGACTGTCTCCAATACCAATGGCACAAAAGGGAAACCTTTACAGGTCTATAGATTGCCTCCTTTACGTACTAAAGAGAAATTAGAGTCTGCTGTGGTTTTTGAATCGGCTTTGGATCAAAGTTCTTTTACAGAATGTGTGAAAAACATAGATTTTCGACCTTGTTTGATAGCAATAACAGCTGATGGCAACCTCATACGACAAGACCTCAAAACTGGGGAAAAACTACAATGCGTTTATTTGTCCAGTAAATATAAGTTCAAGCATATCTACTGGGAGAATGATCTTCATAAAGTAGTTCTTTCATCTGTTCATGCCAAAATGCCTCCTAGAGCAACATTAGATAATAGATCTTGTATTTTTCGCACACTCATGCACTTGTCATTATTTGAAATTGCACCTTTGAAGTTTCTAGCGACTATTCCTATAGATAGAAATATCTTTGGTGCTGATGTCATTGATGCATCAATTAGTCGTGACATACTCTTCGTCATGCATCAAGGAGGAGCCATGAAACTCTATAGCATCAAGGAAATTTTAGATAAGTTTGCAGCAAAAGCTTCAATAGGTCAGTTGTATAATTTTGATGAAAACAATCTTGATCAACATGATGTGTCCATGAGGATCAATGAAAACTGGGGAACTGTTGGAGCATATCCCTTTGGGGTACCAGTTAATGTCAAATTTGATCACAAGCCATCTCTCCTCCTGCAAATTTTTAGTCATCAGCACTTGCTTTCATTTGGAGGCTATCCATGGCATTATATTGTGTGTCCAAAGAAACAAGCTAGTGTGTTCAAAGTATACACAATGAAAGATCATGTGCCTGTGAAGAATGGCCTCCTCAAAAGTACTGTGCAGTCCTTAGAACAAGATCAAGCTTACTTTCACAAAGACAACAGTGGGCGTATTTTGCATATTGGCCCAGATTTTATCAGGTAGACTATCAAAAATAGTTGTTAGAAGCATAAAGACCTCTTGCCACACTTCATGAATACAGCTTAATTTGGAGGACAAATGAATAGGTTTTCAGTATTGTCGGGAGAATTACATTATTATGTCTTGTCCTTCAAATTAAGCTGCTTTGATGTCAAGTCTACATCCATCATCTACATCCATTTTTTACAAAGCATGATGGGACACATTGGGTGAATAGTGCTATCCTAATGAATATGAAATCAAGTGGCAATATATGGGCCATGTTGGGAGTAACAATATTTTTTTTATGGTACAGCCTAGAAGCATAAGTGCTTGAATAATAATGGGGTTAACCTGGGGCCATAAAAGACCCAGATCTGATTCTAGTGAGTATTTTGGCAGTAACTTGCAACTATATATCTTTCCAGTTATTTGAAGCTCAACATACTCCACAGTGATCAAGGAGACCAGATGTTTGACTTGCAAACCACTATTTCTATAAATCTACAAGATACCAAGAAAACAAATAGCACCATGACCCAATATACTTCATCTGGAAGGAAAATAAAGTATAATAGAACCCAAGACTATGAAAATCCTGAGTATTCATCAGTCAGAGATGTTGACTTTGAAGATGAACTGGACATTCTTGTAGTGCTGTCATCACAGGGTGAACCCAGTAGAGGTAGCATTGGACTGTATGATAATAAGACTGGGGCTCTTGTAAAAGAAATAGATCTTGCTTATTGGGAAGATGACAGTGATCATTCCATCCATATGGAACTAGATACAGTTGTACATATTTTTAAAAGACCAAGTAGGAACTATTGTTGTGAAATTTTCAAGTTGTCAGTCAATGGTTAAATAAATTTGGTCTTGAAGGACGTGTAACAGTTAATCACCAAGAACAGAGGCAATAAGTCATATACATTCCAAGGGCCTCAGGCCTGAGGAATGCATAGTCTTATTGCTGACTGTCAAGGTATTAAATTATTGTTTTTTACATACTTATGAAGTTTCCACAACATGGCAAATCCCGAAAGAAAATAATGTGTCAATGTTGACGCACTAAGACATATTGTTTTAGTGAACTTCCACTTTCAGTCTTTTTGAACAATGCAGCAGGGTTGACCATAAGCCATGCTATCAAGGTGATATTCTGCAACGCTGCTAATCAGATATGTGTACTGCCTTTCTAGATCAGTTTTCCAAACATGAGTCAAAGGTGAGTGATTGTAAATCTGATACAACATGCTTAGTCATGTTTTATATTACTTATCAAAATGTCTATGTACACATTTTCATTTTGCATTGAAATAGATTCATCAACGGCTTTGCTGAGAAAATTCAAGTAAAAGTTTAGGCAAATGGCCAGGAGACTGTGTACAAACCTCTTGACAGTTATGATTTTCTATTGTGTTTGGCCTGATGAATATTCAATACTCATTAATAATGAGTTTGTTATAAAAATATAGTGGGACTATGTCTAGTTATAAACATCATAACATATTTATCAGGTTTCTATCAGAGATACAACCTGGGGAATAACAAAGAAAACTGTGTTAGGTATTCAAGTTTTATTAATTCAATGGGTGTACACAAAGGGTCCTTGGGTGCCTGTGATGTACCTGCATATTTTGATAAGGGGACGGAGAGTGAATAATTATTTGTTAAAGTTATTGGGATGTAAACCCACATAAGCAATCCTTGGTTACACCCTGAATTTTTGTGCACAATGAAGTAAAAGCTGAGGAATCCCTTTTGCTTTGGGATAAACTTCAGCTTCCTTTCTTATCACGCCAAAGAACCAATAGACTGAATTGCCTTGGATGTAATGTTTTCCCAATTCAGCTCCCAGGGGATCATTTGTTTTGTGAAATGGTTATGGATGAGAAGACATATGAATATGGATACACCATATGGAGGCTTTGCACCATCAGGTGATGGCAGCAATGACAGGAGACAGGAACAATTGAATCTGGTCTCATCTGATTTACATGAGAAAGAACTCAGTTTCCAAAGAGAAAAATACATTATTGTTTTGCCTCCTGTCATGGCTGTTATCACGTGATGGTGCAAAGCCTCTATTGACATTTACTAGTATTTTGTTTAATATACAGATCTAGCAATAAATCAAAATTCACTTGTAAAACAACAATCATGCCATATTCTAATTTTATTTGAAGATTCTAATTAATTTCATAATCTCAAGATTTTATTTTACATTTTCCTAGTTATTGCTTTCTTTCTATCTCAGTTTTTCATTTTTTTTTTGCCTTATAACAAGTCCCTTATGTTAATGGCAGTACAATAAAGTTTCAGCCTTAACTTTGGTTGCCTAGATACAAAATCCATTAAAATTCTGTCTACATGTATATTTTACGAGAACTCCATATATTGGTAAAACAAATAATTTTATCTTTCTGTACATCATCTCTTGATTGTAAACATTAGAATCGCTACGTAGAAAGTTTTTTTGTGGGGTTCCTGTGGAGAATTTATTTACTTCCGCCGGAAAAAATATCTCAAAATTATCTCATCGATGTCAATCTTTGTGATGTTTCTCCCACACTATATTATAAGAAGTACAGCAATATATCATGTCCCATGCCTTTTATCTCGCCTTTCCCCACGCGATCGGATCATTTTCCTCAAGGCTTATTTCCTCCACGCTTTCTAATCCAATCAAGGAGGGGCATTGTTTTTGTATTCTGACCACTAAAATAAAGTTGACGTGAAAATTCCACATTACGGACGTCATCATTTTGAATTTGCATAGATGAATTAAGTCACACTTTGTCGTAGGTGAATAGGTTTGGGGCATGTGTGGCTAGAAGACTGATTTCTTTCGACAAATCTCCCTAGAATCAATGTTTTTATCGTTTTACTAGCTGATTTGGACCACATTAAGCCGAGCTAGGTATTTTGGCGAGTTTTTAGCGGGGTAAGTCGTGAGTTGTTTTCAAGTTTGATCGTATGTTGTGTGCTGTTGTATGTGTGTGAATATATGATGTCATGTCGTTATACTCGTCAAATGACCTCCGGTAGTGAAATTATCTCGAAAACTGCCAGCACTTAGCGGCCTATACTCACTCTTTCCAATCTTAAACTAACTCAAAACTAAAGCTTGTTCTATAGGCATATTTTTTTGGCTTCTATATTGTGGTTTTCGGCCTCCACGAGTCAAAAGGACGAGCTTTCTTTGTAAAAACCAGACCAGTCCGAGTTCGGAAAAATGGCGCGAGAACTTGCTAACATTTCTTCGCTTGTCTTGCAAAATCACACCTTTTGATGTCTAACTTAAAATGTTATGATTATCAGTTATTGAAAGCACTTCCCAACTCCAAACCCAAGGAAAATAGCCTTATTCGTAGCTGAAAAGATGGGTTAAATAAATCGAAAACTCGATCTAAAGACAGCGAGGAAGTGCTAGAAGAAGTGTTTTATTTTTATGTCTAAAGATAATCTTTCCCAAGACTTTGACAAAGAAGTTAGTGGTCAACGTCAAATTGCTATTCCGTTTTTCAACTTATATCTTCATTCTTCTAAATAGACGTGCCAACAAACCTCAGAAAATAATCCCTCCTAGTAAAAGAGTTGAATTATTTTTTGCATTATGTAGACACGTGTTTAGGTATTTTGCAGCCAAAGAAGAGCCTATGTTATCAATATAACTGATCCCTCTTTCTTTTCAAGTATGTTGAGTTAAGCACTTCTTGTGGTCAACCAAAATGTAGTTCCAGCATATAGAAAACATGATTCTTCAGCCTTTGATTCGTGACATTTTTCAATCTCATTCACAAACAATCCAATGTTGCAAAAGCTATGTACAACATAATTTATTCCAATAAGTTTTGTTTTCCTTTCGAATCTTTTTCTGTCCTCCTTTTCGTTAAGTAAATGTGAGGATAAGAATATCTCTGACGTTTTTATGATGAATTTTTGAAGGAAAAACCAGATCACTTAGCTTTGGACTGTTAGAAGATTCTGTCTTGTTTATTCTAGGATATAAAATAATAGACACAATTTAAGTGCTGGTTGTATCTTTTTTAATTCCATTGCTTTTTTGATAAGCAAGGTAAATAACATAAACTTTTCAAGTGTGCACACTATAATTTCAAAGTACCAATTTCCTGAGAATTTGGATAAGAATGGAATAATTTAGGAATGGGAAGTGAATAAATTCTTATGCAAAGACTTGTAATTCAGTCCCAAATTATTTGTATTTTTAAAATATTTTTATGAAATATTCAAAAAATAGACAATGAGAAATTGGTATTTTTGGAGTGAAAACGTCACACTATTAAAAAAGATTATTATTTAAAGAAAATGGTGAGTGATGGTAGCATTATTCTTAAACTGTCCAAAACAGTTTAATTTAAATACATTTTTGTCCACAAGTTATTCTACAAATTCTTGGTCTAATGGATTAGAATTCTGAAGTCTTTTGTACATAAATCATATATAAACTGATCAATGAATTATTTGCATTTTATTTTCAATTATAAGTGTTTGTTTTTTCTAAAAGTAAAGTCTGGAAAAAAAATTATTTGTAATTTATTCAAATTTTTGCTTTTAAAATTACTAATGACTTTTATTTATCTTGAAAATTAAAAAAATGAAAAAAAGATAGATTGTTTTTTAATATCACAATAAGTATTTCTTAAAACTAAAATTATTTCAAAACAAGTATGCAGTTTTGAAAGCTGTTTCATTAAAATTCAATATTCCAAAAAAATTCAGTGATTGGTTTTATTTATTTATGACAAGATTGCAAGTTTTTTCTTGGGGGTTGTTAAGCCTAATGTTGTAACAATTTATTTTTTGATTAAAGAAGAGAATAGTTTATGTATTTCTTGTTTACTTGATACAATTAAATTTTCTTAATAATATAATTATGGTTTTCCACATGAAAAATACAATATTAACTTTTTGGCATTTTTCTGGAGGAAAGCTGTCATAGGTTTTAGTTTTTGACTGACTGTCACAATTATATTTCATTATAATTTTCAACAAAAAACATTTCTGAAATTTCTCTAAATCAGTTTGATGCCAATATCAAAATTCAAGTTATTTGATGATTCTTGTTTTTATAAATTGATACTATAGCTTGTAAAATAGGAAATACAAACCACTTCACCTACTAGTTGAGATTCAAACTGTTCTTTGTTGTTGACTTATTTGCTGAAGTCCTTGAGACTAGTCTTGTTAAAATATTTCTGAATATATCAATTTATACTAGACAAAGGAAGTTGGAAGTGCTTGGTAGACTGGTGTCTATTTTCCTTTCTTTCTTTCTTTCTTTCTTTCTTTCTCTCTTTCTCTCTTCATTTCTTTTTTTCTTTCTTGCAATTTTATATACCAAAAACAGAATATTATCATTGAAATAATAAGAAATAAATGTAAGCTAATTAGCCAATATTTTGGGCTTTTAGTTATTCTTTGTATAACATAGTTCCGCTAGAACTAACTATCAGTAGAAGCTAATTTTGAGTCTTCATCAGTGTGTGTCAAACAATGTGCTTATTAGAGGAAGCTATTAGGGGAAGTTTTTTGTTTGAACACCCTAAATCTGCTAAAAGGTATCAAATAATGAAAATTAGCCCTTAAAAGGTATGACGAGTGTCCCGGCCCCATTCATAGTGGAGCCCCCCTTTCCCCTTCAAGGGCTTATGTTATGATTGACAGGCTTGTTGTTGTGTCTCCATCATATTCTGCTTAAAAAAGTGTGTGATTTCTGTGTTTGTGTGATTTTGGCACCAGTTTTTGGAATCCACATTATAATGTTCATTTCATTTATTCCAGATTGTAAGCTCAAGGGCTTCGTCATTACTTCAAAAATGATTGCAACATCAGCTAGGAATGCAACACATCAGCTGGATGAACCAAATGTGAGAGACATGCAACATTCAAGGTCCAACAACATGTCCTCGCCAAGAAAAAGCCCAAACAAACAACATGGAGTAAACAATGATTTGAAGGCAGTTGAACAGCAGTATTCCATGGACTCTGAAAGCATGATAAAAAACGAAGATGTCGCTGTTCCAAGTGAGGAATGTGTTCCAATGTCCACATCCCCTAATAATGATATTGGAGATGATGACACTGAAGAGATGAATAGGTGAGTTAAGGATGAGAATAAAGACTGATGGTGCAACGTTGCATCATGTATCAGAGCCTAATGTCTTCTCTGAAGATGGTCAGTGGACTTTGGTTGAAACATTCAATTGCTCATTATGCCTCAAAATAATAGAACCAAGTTCACACGTTTGAACAATTTTAGTTGTCTTTCAAGAGAAATAGTAATTTGGATATAAAAAGAAATCCAAAGCTGAGGAATGTTTAGTCAAAACAAAAAGTTGTGTAAAAGGGTTTGAAAATTGTGCTTGATGTGATACAGCATAGTGATAAGTCTATTAGCAAGTTAAACACTTTAATTCTTAATTGTTCTTCAGTTTGTTTTTTAAATTAGAATAACCATTGTTAATGTCCCAAGTGTTTTAACTTAATCTCTTATTATTTCTGTTTACTAAAAAATTATACAAATACATGTGCTAAGACGGGATAATACCAAATAATGGTTGTCTAGAAACCCTTTGTTTTCAATTCTATAAGGTACTCAAGAAAGAACAAAAGCCTAGGATAATTTTCTGTGATGTAAATAAGAAAACTGTTAGTCATTTATCAGGAATTTATGGTGTTCATGTGAGGTTTATTCCCAGGTACGTTTACTTAATGGTCCATCTTTTTGTTTTTCCAGTTCTTCATCAAAGTGTTCTTGTCAGATGTGGACATGTAGCCAGTGCAACAAGGCGTTCAATTCAGCCCGTGCGCTCAAGATACACGAAGTGAAACAGCATGAAAATATGCCTAAACGATACCTCAAGTGCTCTCACTGCGACGAGGTGTTTGACCATGGCAACCTACTGCAGATCCACATGAAAGTTCACCACAATATCAAGGTACGCTGTCCTCAGTGTAAGGATATTTTTGACCACCCCAAGGCCTTGTCAATGCATGTTAAAGCACATAACACTGAACCGGTTTGTCCGGTTTGTGGAGTCAAATTTGATCATGACAAACTCCTTAAACTCCACATGGAGCATTATCACAAGGTTTCCAAGAAAGAAACGGCGAGTTTACCGAGCGAACAGCTTGAAGTACAGACATTTCAGCCGTTGGCAAATCTCATTTCACCCGATTCCAAGAGAGCAAGTGAATCACCTGAAGGTAGACGAGTGAATGGGAGTTCACCAAATGATATACATCACAGAGAAGCAACACCAAGTCCAGGAAGGGAAGAGAATCTGAGAGAAACATACCACGAGGTGAAAGACGAGGAGAGAAACTCCCGACACAGGAGTCAGTCACCACAAGAAATAAACATCCCAAGTCAAGAGTCGTTACGAAGAGAGCTGTTTGTCCGCAGTCAGGGGTATGACAACATGTATCACCATAGGCTGTTAGCACCGATGCATAACCGACCTGTTTTTTATCGCCCTCTGGATGACAAACCCCGGGGACCGCCTCCCTACGGGATGATGCCTTTTCATCCACCTGGGCTGCGGAGACGCCTCGAGAAGAGACCATTAGGCCGGAGTCACAGCTTTCCTTTGAAGCAAGAGGCAGCTTACCACGATATGCCACCTGCTGCTCCTTGGCAGTTGGCAGAAGCAAACCCTTTGATGTACAGCCCAGTACCTAGAGAGAAAAGGATCGATCGCGCTGTCTTGGAAGCTGTGCGCAATAATCTGAAGGCCAAGCTAAGGACAGTTGAAGCAACATTGCTTGGGGAAGAGGCGGACCCACACCAGCCATTGAACTCTACTTTAGCTGAATACTACGAACAACAGGGACCCCTTTGCAGTAGAGAAGAACTGTCAAGGCAATACAGGCCAAGCGTTATAACTCCTAGGAGTTCATTTGATAGCTATCCCTTCAAACGAAAGGCAAGTCCAAACGACCTTGAACCACAAGAGAAGATTCGACGGTACGAGGATAGGGAGGTGATGCAGGACAACATGGAAAGCCCTGGTGCAAGCCCGTCTCACAAAGCTAGCGCAATTCCTTTCCTTCCTAGTTCAGAGATGCGACCAAGATTCCACGATCCCGTCGCGCAGTCGATGTACGCTCGGCCATTCAACACAAGGGATGACTTATCCATCTTGAAAAGAACTGATGATTCGAGTTTCGGTGATCAAGCCAAGATATTCATCAAGCGAGGCGCGCCAAGATGCAACCGTTGTCAACAAACCTTCTCGTCCAAGATGGAGTATCTTCATCACTTGATATCGCATCGAGAGAAGGATGGATTCGCTGACGAGAGTCCTGAAGAGATGGAGTTTATCGAGGGCGTGAGACGAAGTATGAATCTGAAGACTTTTGCTATG
Organism: Anemonia viridis; assembly: GCA_900234385.1. Classification (NCBI taxonomy): domain Eukaryota; kingdom Metazoa; phylum Cnidaria; class Anthozoa; order Actiniaria; family Actiniidae; genus Anemonia; species Anemonia viridis. The sequence continues at coordinate 9,899 of OCZR010036947.1, forward strand.
GATGGTCACCACAGAATAAGCTCAAACACTTCTCCAGTTGGCTCTCTTTCACCAAAGGCAGAGGAACTCGGAGAGTCCCAGAAAGCTGTTGGTGGTGATGACGATGAAGCTGATAAAACAGAGAAAAAGGTCAAAGCAAAGAAATCCCCAGGAGAGCAGCCGTCTCCACTGGCGTCACAGGGTGAGGGAGATTCCCTGTCCTTAGGTACAGCTACCTGCTCGGAATGTAAAGATGTTTTTGCTGATTCCATGTCGTGCCGAATGCACATCGAGAAGCGACACATGAAACCTCGCTGTCGCGAATGTGGTCTTACGTTTGATCACAAGAATCTATTAAAGATCCACATGGATTGCTACCACAGCACTCTGGACGTCCTGCAGTGCTATTACTGTGGTATGTCGTTCAAACAGCGAAGTGAGTTCCTGGATCATCTAACTTCCCATGAAACGCAGGAGATAAACAAGGATAAGTTAGGTGAACATGGGAACGAGTCGACGGAACCTGGTGGGCGTCGTCGATGGGGACGACTCGTAGCGTCTGCACAACTGCCTTCTGAAAAACCCGATCCAGGAAATAAAGAACGCATTCCTTCGAGGAGTGATTTCCTTGGAACACGTGAAACTTCGTTATTAAAGAGCAATGGCAAAACCAAGTTAAGAAAGGCTGTCTCGCTTTCAACGTACACTGACATGATCAACAGAAACAAGAGAAGCGCGGCGGATTTCCTCCGTGATTCTCGCGCCAAGGGAGACGAGGCGATTGGAAGAGAAACAAGAACGCGCATCTTTCTTCCTAATTTTGAAGACAGAAAGATGGAAGATGTTTCAAGGTTCCATTCTTCTTATCCCAACGCCAAGGAGTTGGCCTCCCCTCTGATGGCGAGGCAGTGCCCTTCGCAGGAGGATACAGAGCGGTTGTTCCTGAGAAGAAAAGCTTTCCAAAGCAGAGACAACGACGAGGGTCGTGCGTTTTGGTCTGCAGAAAGATCTCCGTTCACCTCCACCAACATGGAAGAAAAGAACGAGCAGATTGACAATTACATCGGTAAGAAAGATGAGCTACGACGTGTACGAAGCGTTCCTGGTGAAGAGAACATGAGAAACCAACACACGCCTTTGTTTAGAAAAGCCTTCGTTCGAGACGAGGTGGAGACGCTTTATCAACTCAGGCATAAGAAATCTTTACATAATCCTGAAGGGAAAGACAGAGATTCCCCACCACAGGAACCTTCAGACCACAGGAGTGACCTGGTCAAGATTGAAAGAATCGAACTGAATCCCATCCCTAGGCAGCATAAGCCAGTTGAACGTGAGCTTGGAATGCGGCCAAATTATGACAGCGAACAGCGGGATGAGGTCATTTCATCTAAAGAACGCCGTCACAATGTTCCTGAACAAGAACCTTATTCCACCACAGTCCATTCGAGGAGTAGTCCCAAGCGCTACCATGAAGAAGCTGCCACCTCTGTTGTCCTTCCCCCTCCTCTTATTGATATAAGAAGGTTCTCGCAGACTTCGTCTCCTTTGAACGTATGTTCCGCTGTATCTACGGATTCCAGCCCCACTTCCAGTAGATCGAACTCCCCTCTGCCGGTAGCCAAGAGCCATGATTATATAAGTAACAAAGGGACGAGCGAGTTGGAGAAAAGTAAGTCCCCTCTACTAGAATCAATGGATTGTTCCGGTTCGATGAAGGAACTAAAAGGAAAGCGCCACAACAGCATCAAAAAGTTAACCAAAGAAGCATTGATCAATTCCTTGTCTTTAAAGCGAAGGGCAAGTGCTCCTGACTTGTACCAATTGCAGCGAGAATCAACCGAGTACGCCTCGGCCGAAAAAGCGGAAAGTCCAAAGACTGATTTGACTTCCAGTCCTGGAAGCCCTGGTGTAGGCAGTGATGAAAGAGGGAGTCCTGTTGAAACCAAACATCACGGGTCTAGGTCACTGCATTATACTCCACGAAAACAGTCCGAGCGTGATGTCACTTGTACACAGTGTGGAGTAAGTTTTGGCCACAAAAAGTTGTACAAAATTCATTTGGACTCGTACCATGGGAAGCCACAAAACCATGAATGCTTGCAGTGTGGAAACAAGAATTTTCGAGACAAGGATGAGTTTCTGAAACACTTAATGGCTCACCAAGCAGAAGGCAAAGGAAAAGGCGACCAAGAAGAGGAAAGGAAGACCCTCGTGGAAGAAAGAGAAGGATCTGAAGACAGCCAACGAAGTACGAGCCCCGTCGATATGAGAGACGAGAATCCAAAAGTGGTACCAAAAGCAAAGATACCCAGGAGGGATACTCATACTCCAACAGAATACAAGACGAAGAAAAACATGGAAGATGTGTCTCACTATGTTTCACAAGTTATAGTCAACAACACTTCCAAGAATGAAACTTACTTGAATGATGAGAGTGGACGTCAGTCCCCGAGGGTCAACAACAACGCTAAAGACCTGAACGACAAAACTACCTGTTTTACGTGCGGGAAGACTTTTGAAAACGGGAAACAGTTAGAGCAGCATTTCTCGTCACATGCGAGCATCAGTGAAGATGGTCGATTCTGCTGCGTGCTTTGTGGCAAGGCATTCGAAACGCATCGAAAACTCGAGATTCACTCTCGTAGTCATACAGGGTTTAAACCCCACAAATGCGAGCAGTGCGGACGGTGTTTTCCATACTATAGTTCATATTACTATCATAAGATGACCCACACGAAGGACCGTCCTCATAAGTGCCCTCTATGCGGGAAGGGCTTCATACAGACTCGTTACTTGCGCTCCCATTTAAGGACCCATAAGGACGAGCAAGGGGCATTGAGTGATGAAGTCGAGAGTATTATTCAGAAGGTGGAACTAAACATGAATGATGAGACAGATGAAGAGAGCATTGATAGTCCTGTCACTGCAGAGGACTCTCCAGCGTACCGTGCAAACGACGAAGAAGCTGAAACAGCAGAGATCCTCTGCAGCTTTAAACGTGGTCTGAATTGCAGCGCTCACAACTCTGATACAGAATCGCCTCCCGTTTCAAACAGTTCTGTCTCTGATTAACGACAATTGACTTTTTTTTATAGTATGGAGTTACCAAAAGTTCTGTTAGTGAATAAGTGTCGTAATTTATGTAAGGGATTTGGTATAAGTAAGGAAGTTTTTCTTGCTCAGTTTTGTAGAAACTGTTATTCTTGGAATGCTAAAGGGCATATATGCCTCTAACATATGGGAACTGATTAGATACCCCCGGTACGGTAATCGCCATCGAATTTTCAAATACCGGGTACACGAATAATTCCTCTTGATGTGGATATCATCCATCATTCTTTGCCGCCGTTTTGTCTACGTTTTTCAACTTTAGCCAAAAAAAAAATTTAAGTAAGTCTTCCGATTATTCAATTCTTAGTTCTAAAGAGAGATAACGAAAATAATAACTTTTTCACGGCGCGCAGAGCATTCTGGATGATATAGTACGTCTGTAAAGCGAGTTAGAACGTAACGTCGCTGAATTGACTTTCTAATTCATATCAAGTCTGGTTTGATACTCCATGTCAACGATTTTTGGAAGTCGTTTTGTAAAATCTTGTAAATTAAGGAATTGTAAATACACTCGCACGATTTATATTTTACGGTAAAATAGTGAATAAAAAAGAACAAATAGAAGCGAGAACGAAGCGGATTTGTTTTTTTTTTTTGGATTGTTTAGTTCATTTACACTACTTTGCTAGGAAACAGTCGAAAAATATCAGTTGGTCTCAGCGATTTTTATCTTGTATTTTTTGCGTAGTTCTGCTCAATATGAAGTAATTTCGTGTAATTTTTTCTCGCGTGTTATGATGCTGCTCTAAGGAAAACGTGTTTTTGATGTGTTAAAACCCATTTAACGGGAGATATTTTTAGTGTTAAGTGGATGATGGAAAAACACGTGGTTCGTGGCGCCAGCACGACGGCTGAATCATCGATCCTCTGCACAAAAACGTGATGACGCTGTTACGATATGAGTATTTATACGTAATATCTCGACGATCTAAGAACATAACTATCGAGGAATTCCATACACGTAATTTGTTTTGTAGGATTTTGGCTGATCATGTTTATTTTTTTCGGATTTACATGTAACTTTTATGTGTGCGCCAAATTTGGCGTCAACTTGCCCTTCAGCGATATCGCGTATTTTTGAATAAGGAATGATTATCGATCACCGCGCATTGATGTGGTTGTAGTTGGTCGCGTCGCCTACGGGTAGTTAGTGTCGAGGGAATTTTGTTAAAATTTGGTGTGCCTACTCATGCCTTGTTGGCCACGTCACAGGTGAATGGCACCGTCGGTTCTTGCTCCGGGTTTCTTCTTACCATTGTAACATTTGTCGTGCAAATCACGTTCCATTTGGCTGCTTCTTCGATGAGTCATTTTTATATTTCTCCTTTGCAAAACCGTGCTTAGAATTTATGCGTCATCAACGTTTTTTCCTTCTTTCTTGAGTGCGTATTTTATCTTTCTATTTTGTCATAACTGTCAAAATTGTCAGTTTTTTTTGATTGCATCACCTATTCATCTTCCTCCTTGATAGCAGCCATGACAGGGGGGAGAAACAATTGAATTTGATCTAATATGATTTCAAGGAGAAAGAACTCAGTTTTCCATGGAAAAGACTATTGTTGTGCCTCTTGTCATGGCTGCCATCACATGATGGCCTGCAAAGCCTGTATTTGGATAACTATATACTGTATAGATACTGGTTTCCAATTTGCCTACTTTCTCTCACACATACACACTCAACTTTTAAAGACCCATTGCCACTTACCGTGATTTGTTTATTTTGATATCTCCAACAATCGAATAAAAATTTCACAGAAGATGAAAATAGAAACTCCAACGTTCTGAGTAAATAATTAAATCATTCATGAAGCCACAAAGAAGTGTTTTTCGTACTTTATTGTCAAGATGGAAACAGATTCTGTAAGCTTCCTATAAATCTTTGGATTTTTGTGGAACACGAAATTCATTGACTACCGCGTTGCATCACTGTAAGTGGCAATGGGTCTTTAATATCCTATGCATGCAACTATCAATTCAGAACTAAAAGTCTTCGAGTTTGATTGATTTTATATTCATCAATAGTGGTGAATATCAAGTCAATCCATAGGAAGAAAAATAGAGAACCAAGAGAAAAACAATATAATGCATACCTACAAGCCAATTCTGTATTTTATTACTTTATTAAGATTCTTTATGTGAAATACAATGCTTATTACAAAGTCTTTAAAATAGTAAAAAATCATAAAATCAAAAGCTAAGATTAATTTAAGTCTTTAGAAATAGCAAAGTCAGCCATTCGAAGGTCTGGTGTCATCTTAAGGCACTAGAAAAGAACAGCAAAAGAAAGCTCAATTTTTGTTCACTTTATCATTAGAGTGCACACCATAATACCGTGAAACGATTACTACACTATTGCCTTTTAACTTTCCATCTTTTCAGTTAGGAGTGTCTATTTTTTTCTTCCAACACATTCCTGTCTGGGATTTTCTTGTCTTAGGCTAGTTAGGGTCTTCCGACTCCAGTGGATCATCCTATCACTGAACCACTCCTAGTACCCCTGGGCACTCCATAAAGGTTTACACTTGACACAATAGTGAACATGTATCAGAGAAGACATCCCTACTTCCCTTCATATTTAAACTTACTTTCTCATTTGCCAGATGTAAAATACAAACAAATGCAATAGGAACAGACAGGTTTTTGGCCATATTTTTGGATATATTCTCAGGAAGATGGCTGTAGATATTCTTGAAGGATTTAGGTTTACTCCATGTGTTCTCTTCTAGACCAGGCTTTTCAGTTACACCTTCAGATTCACTTGGTATGTTTTCCTAGAATAAACAAGACACTGTCTCTACACAAATCTCTTGCATGTCATGGCATAGCAGCTCAGTTTGGAGAACAAAACCATTTCAATCTCCTGAGAATTAAAACCTATTGTTTTGTCCTTCAAATTGAGCTGCATTCTGAAACACTGCTTTGATTGTACAGTTGATGAGGTTAATCAATGCCCCATCCCATCCCATCCCTCCCCCTTGAAAAAGCAGTGCACTATGAAAAAAATCTCTATTTCTAAAATACCTTGTTTGCTTCTTGTTCTTTTGTTAGCAGATTCCACATGGCTGCTTTAAGTTTCTTGACATCCATTTTTTTGGCTGTTTTTGCATATCCGATATCAATTTTAGCCACCTGAAACACAGGAAAAAGATAAGATCATTTAAATTTCTAATGAGGATTAAGGTGTAGGTCATTTTTGATTTTCTGTCTGAACAAAATCAAAGTTTGTTGCTGACCAGAGAAAATAATGCATGCCATTGATAACTTTGTCATTTCCTGTTTCAAGGGCATTATTTCTAGCTGACAGCACATGGAGGCTAGAGTTTGACCACCATTTGGAGCAGCATGAAATTGAGAGACTTTAATAGAACTGAGTAATGGTGCCGGGAGAATGAACTGTTCAGTTGTGAGTCATACCTTATTTGGCTGAGTAACCAGACCATCACCAGCAAACATTGTCATGTCTATAGCACTCTCGTTAGAGAAGTTAAGACCCTGAGAGGAGTGACTAAGATCATATGTCATGTCTGTACCAACTGCATTAGTCATGTCTTGTGAACCAGAGCTGTTGGTTCCACAAGGGACATCGTCGTCATCATCAGCTCCATCCTGGATATTAAATAGTATAGAGAATGGTCATTGATTTATCCAAGAACAGTTTGTGTAGTGCCCATATTTTAACAGGACAGAAAGATGGGCCACTTGAGAATGATTATTATTACCATTATCATTACAATCATTATCGTCACTACCACTGTCATCACCATCATCATCTCTATCATCATTATCTCTATCATCATCACCATGATCATTACAGCTGCTATCACCATCATAATCATCATAACCACCACCACCATCAACATTATCCTCACCATCATCATTCCCATGGATAGGCCTTTTCTGAATATGAAAAACAGGACACATCATGGTCAAGCTTTGGAACAACACCATGAGGCACAATGAGTGGAAGATGTTTGTATCCAAGCTACACCACAATGCACCATGCTCCCTATCAAAAAAGTTCTGTTATCTTCACACGATTATCACCATCATTCAACTAGTGGTCTTGCACACTGTAATGCACATACAGTTGTGCCACATCCACACCTTTTCTCATGGCATTTCTTGTGTCTTTTCACACTCTGACAAGATCTGCTCTATGACTCAATGGCAGTAACATTTGGTTTACCTGAAGGTCAGGACAGTAGTTTGCTGCATCATTTGGATTGTTATAGTTGTACCAATCTGACCCTGAAGAAGAGATTCATAATAATGACATATAGTTTGATTACTTGATCCCTGTAAACAAAAATATTATTATAGTAATTTACCATCATCTGCCACTTCTGTCTGTGGTTGAAGCTGCCTCCTCACCTGGAGATATGGAAAAGAAAACATAATAAAGTGATATGAACACAAGATTGGATTCCATTAGAATCTATCAAATGGACTCATCAACTGTCATCAACTCTCACTATCATCTATATCATCAATCACCATGATATAAAGTGTGATGCAATCTTTCAATCGTCATGATCATCAACTTCATCATCATCACCATCAACATCATCTTCATCACTGTCATCATCACCATCACCGTCATCATCATCATTGTCATCATCGTCACAGTCACTGTCACCATCACTGTCACCATCACTGTTAACATCCCCATCCCCATCCCCATCCCCATCCCCATCCCCATCATTGTCATCGTCCATACTTACCAATATTTTTGGTTTAGTGAAGAGTCTAAACAAACTGTCAGCATCATAATGAATGTCATCTGGGAATGTTGTCTTGGCAGAAGAAAGCTTCTCTAGTGTAGACTTGGCTAATGTTGTCGCTGCCTGCAAACATGTTACTGTATTCAGGATTGTACCTACCAGTATTTGACTGTTGAGTATTGAATTCAAATCTATCAAAAGTTGTAATACTGACCCTGCTTTTAGAGAAGTATTGTTTGACATCCAGTTCTGCATCAAAATCCACTTTGAATGCCTCTTTTTTGGCTCTCTTTTTCTTTGATTGCTGATCTTGAGTTGAAATCGTTGTCATCCCTGCCACTGAATACAAGTTCAACAACATGAGTATCATTGATAGAGAAAACTTGTTAGTATTTACTGTTATTGATATTATCTACTGTCTCACAAGTCACCACCAACCCTCAAACAGCTTTCAAGCATCTGCTATCAGTTTGGATGTGACACAACATAGAAACAAGGTATCTAGGCTAAGGAAATAATTCCAAACCAGATCTGCTGATCCTAATCTCTATCCACTGTTTCTTTAGTGTAAGCAGTGCTTGGACTCATGTACTGAGTACATACATTTGGATAGTCTAGCCTTCATCTTCCAGTGTTCTGGTCCAGCCCATGTCGCCAGCATGCCAGACTTGAAGTAAGAATATTCACTGGGCTTATCAGATAGCTCTAAATACAGGCTACCAAGAGTTGTGGCTGCACTGCCGACCATGTCAGAAGGATGTCTGGAAATGAAAAGAATTATTAGCTTCTCATTTATTTCTCAGTTCTTTCATTTATTTATTCATTATTCATTCATTATTTCAAAATCATGTGTTCATTTGTTCATTGACTGCAAACCTTGCATCCTGAGCAGTGATCAGCCTTGCTTCTTTCCCATCAGCAAAAGCTAAAGTAGCATTAACCATAAGACCATTTCTTCCCTCACAAGCAACATGATCATACTCATTATCCTATTCAGTAACAAACAAAAAAAATAATTTGGATAGTTCAAAGAAGGGGTCATCGGCAACTGATTGGTCTGACACATGATCTACCTACCTCACCCATATCGTCATCACCATAATCTTCCCCTGCAGCTTCTGGATAATCATCTGGATGCTCTGTCACTGATAATCAAAGTGAACAACAAAATTAATGAAGTCTTAACATCAGAGGTTGGGTTGCCTGTTGAAATCCATCCACAGGGTGCCCAAGTAACAAAATAATGTGTCTTACCTGGTGCATCAATATCAAAGGCATGCTCATCATTCTTAGACTTTTGTATCATATTGGTGAACTCTGGATTAACCTAAAGGAATATCATATATATGTCATATAATCCACTGTCAAAATGTATTACGGTAACCTTAATCATATACCGGTACTGTTATCTTCATAGACATGCGAACTCTGTAATATTTTTGCAAGTTGCCCACTTTATTTATTCTCACTCAAAACTAAAAAAGGCACCAACTGATTAGTTTTAACTGGCAGAAGAGAAAAATTAAATTTCATCTCACAGCTATGGTGAAACTTGCATGTTTATGAGAAACTTTTTTTGTGAAACTCAAATTCAATAGTTTCAATTATTTATGTTAGAGATTTTTCTTACATTGTCATCTTTGTTCCAGTTGGTAAATTCAAACTCAGTAAAGTATGGACAGATTTGATAGCTCTCAAAGTTAATATTGCTGTAGGCATCTAGAAAAAAAAAATGGTTGTGAGAAATGCCTCGTGTTGAAAGATGATAAGGTTGATGGCAGCAAAAGTGATGATCATATGAAAACATTGATGATATAAATGATGATGATGATCATATTGACAACAGTGGTGGTTGTGATGATGATGATGATGAGGTGCTGGTCATTGATATTTATGATAATGGAATGATGTTGGTGATGATGATGCTAATGAAATTATGAGGGCTTTATTGATGATGATCATATTGACAGCAGTGGTGACGATGTTGTTGATGATAGTAACTATAAGAAACGATGTTGATGAAGACAACATTCATGATGATGATGATGATGACGATGATGAGAAGGAGGTCATTGATGATATCAAGGATTACCTCTTAGTTCTGACAAGTCAATCATAGTGTTATCCTGTGATGTTTGGCCCTCAGTGGTAACACTTTTGGGTGCCATGGTAACAGCAGTAGAATCAAGCAGAAGCTCACATCCATCATCACGCACAAACAGATGATTGACAAGCAAGCCATCTGTACCACCTTCATCAAAAGCCGCTGATGTCTTGTGAAACAATGGATCAACCTGCAATATCCAAATCAGATCACTCAAGCCACACGTTGTTATAAAGGTCATGATGATAATTACCCTATTTGACTATGACATCACACTAAAACAATCTATTGTGTTAACACTAAGGATCATGGTCCACAGAGGGGGCAAAATAGCAGCAAACCAAATCAAATATTTTTTCACCCCAAACAACTTTCTATGTCTGCCATTTTTCTGTCGTTAAAATTAACTACAGGCCAATCTAATTCCAATCAAGCAATAAGAGAATATTGTAGATATCTTCAACTTTCCTCTATCTCTCTCTTGAACCGGAGGCTGTGAGGCATGATATCTTGAACCCCTGTCATATATACTTCCACCCTTCTCTCTGGTCCCCAAAGGGTTTGAGATAACAGGACCCCACAGTACTTACTTCAAACTCTAGATCAAACTGATTGACATCCAGGTTCTTTAGATTGGTCTCAATAGTATTTCCTGGTCTGTGGTTGATCTAGTGTACAAAAAATCAAATGTAAATATTAAAATGCATCTTGGTTTATTAAGTAAGTCTTATTTATATAGCCTTAAGACACCCTATCTCACCTCCCCTCTCCTCCCTTGTTCTTTACCCTTCTACTCACTCATTCACCTCTCCATAACTCCCTCCATAATACGGTACTCCCTTTTTCAAGGTATGGCTGTTAACCCCTCACTCAGTAACCAAGTCTGAAAAGCTATACATTCATTCTTTTTATTACCTTCCTGCTCTTTTGTTTCCCAGCTTGAGGTTCACCTGTTGCATTGTCACCCTCCACATCACCATCTGAAAAATTAGCATAAGAGTGAATGCCTTAAAATGCCTTCTTGAGACCATACAAAGTGTCAGTGCAATTCCACAATGGCAAGATTCTGTAATAGAGAGTTGATTATGGTCATTTCTTTGTAGTTTTCACCTGAGATTTTTTTGCTCATGTCCACAACAGTGAAGTGTCTCTAGTAATTGGGTGTGTGTAAGGCAAGACTTGATTTTACTCACAGATACCTTTGTTGTTTTCAGCCCGTCCTAACCCACCCAACATTTTGTATGTCTGTGCATGGATTGAGTCCACTCGTCCAGCGTAAATCTTTGCGCTTGCATCCAGGGTACAGCTGGCTACTTGAAAGTTTGTCATTTCTCCCTCCTTGACTGTCTTGATAAGGTCTTGCATGTAGTCAATCAGATGCAGCCCAAATGCATTCTTCGAGTTGATTTTCTGCCGATACATGTGCAACATTAATCAAACTGAACAAATGAATGAATAAACAAATGGGAATGAAATGAAGGAACAGTTCGCATTTGTTCCTGAGGAAATAAAAGAACAACCATAAATATTCAGAAAATTCCAAGTCGTTTCTCTTCTGTAGTCAGTTCTTTCCATCCATTCACATTAACTATGCCTCAACGTGGTACAAATCTGGTTCAATCAAATTATACCTTCATGTTTTACAACATAGACAGCTGTTTTTACACTCACATTTTCAGTTGACAGTTTTATACAGTTAGAGTACAAATCCTTCAGCTGGAAGTTGGTGAGACCACTTTTCGTTTGATTCCTATAATATATAACATCAAACGTAAGCTTAATCACATGTAAAATTTCAAAAAAAAATGTACAAATTTTTGTGATTAGATTTTTAAACTAATTTCGTACAAGGTCCTACAAAATGATTAGATCTTTAGAGCTTTCAAAGAGTTTCAACATGAAAAGACTCTGATCGATCCTCTTCAGGTTTTGAATTCAGTTTACCTTTCAGAATCCAAGCCTCTACTTGCACTCCTTGGTGTGGAAGGACTCGACAGAGCAACACTCGTAACTCTGG
>OCZR010036947.1:21890-34447 GCA_900234385.1 Anemonia viridis
TAGTGCTCACAAGAGCGAGAGGTCTACGGCGCCTTGTGGCAGGAGAATCCATGTTTGGTGTTCGAAAGACTGGAGTTGTTAAGGCTTCCACTGCGGCCGCCATCTTTGTTTTGGTTTATTTCGAAAACAGCGATTCTTGTGAGCTTTAACGGCGAAAAAAGTGCTAAGGATGATAAAATATTTGACGTTTGTTCTCGATGGATTGAAATTAAATGAGTTTTTTGAAGATATCTTGGTTTAATGGTTGAAAAATATGAAGAAAAACAGTTGATTGACTGATCTCAATTTTGAGCTTGGCGCTCAAACCGTTTGTAATGGTCATGTGATCCAACTAATAACGGGGAGGGGAGGGTAGTTGAACTAAAATAGATAAAATCGCTTAAAATAAACAAATATTACTATAAAATGAAAAATATAATTGATAACGCGAAGAATAAGGATTTCATTTTTTGACTAAATATTTAATTTTTTCCAAAAGTGAGAATAATTCGTTTTGGATAAATTTATCCTCTCCCCACTGCGTAGTTTTTGACACCGGCTTGGTCTCCCTGTGTCCTCAAGGAAACCCTTCAGCTGTTTTGTTGTGATAAGTTTCTTTAGACAACTTTTTTCCCACATGGCTGCGTTTTAACTGCAAATCGTTGGTCATCAGGGATCGGGACCCATAAAACCAAAGAAGGGCGAATACTGTGTACTGGTGTTGGATGTCTGGGGTGTTTTCCAGAGACGAATAGGACAGAAGCGGATAAGTTGGGAATTTTAGATGCAGAGAACCCTGGTAAAGGTCACCTCAGGACGTTCCTTGATCAGGATGACAAGATTACTGTTGCTATGCAGAAAAATCCAAATCCAAGAAAGATAAAAGGACGTAGAAGAGGCAAGAAAAAGCTTATAGGTTCTTCGATATTAACCAAAGATTTCTGTGAAAACAATTCTGATGACCGTGATGCTAAAGTTGAGAAAAATGGGAATGAAGATGATGTTCGAAGTTATCGAACAAGAGGAACGCAAACACAGGAACATAACGACCAAAGAATGGTACAAACCTATTCAGAACTCTCGAAAGAAGCACGACAAATAGTGTCTTCAATGATCGGGAGTAGAGATTTTCCAGAATTCCGCGAGCAATGCTCAAAAGAAGAAGATCAGTTGTCCTCACAACTCGAAAGGTGTAAATTAAAAAAGACAATCGGATACTCAATGGCTAATTCAGTTAATCAACAGCACAACTTGACTGAAAATAATATAAAGAATGAAGTTGTTAATAGAAAAGTAAACAAAACAGCAAGAATCTTAGATAGTTTGTACGTTGTGCCCAAAAAGGATATTGCTGTTGCCAACGATAACAGTTTGCCAAATGAAGACAAAGACTTGTATTGGAATAACTGGGACCTTGGAGAAAATGCGGTTTGTCTTTATTTTGCTATTGAATACTTTACCAGTGAAAGAATTCTCCCGGTATTCAAGGTTCTTGAGATTGTGGAAGCTTTGAGTGAGGTTGTGGCTGTGAAGGACATCAAATGCGTTCAAAGAAATAACGATATATGGCAGATTGTTCTAAGGAGAAGAAATGACTTGGGGTGTTTGAGGAAAAGAGGTTTGAGGATAAGAGGAAGAGTGTATGAACTTGTGGAGGATATTGATAGTTACTGTCAAACGATATATGGAGACCCTTAACTGTGCATAACTTGCAAACCCTAAACACTAAAGAATAAAGGATACAAGTTGCATAATTTGTAGGGGTTTTTTTTCGTTTTACCAAAAGTCCTGTTTTATGGATAAAAGAACTGGTTTTCTTGATAAAAGAACTAGCATATGGAATGGAGAGATAACTGAAAATCTCTCTAGTAACTCTACCAAATTGTAGTGTTTTTCCTGCATAAATGTCCCAGCTCCACAATCCTCTCCAAATTCATTTAGATATGTTTTTATGATTCAATCACAACCACAATAAAGCATACTTTCAATGTTTATTATCTGTAGAAAAACCATTCTTTACCAACATATAGTGAAGCGAATGCTTGTTTAAATAACAACTTAGACTTCAAAGCTTAGTATTAATTAATATCAATTAATATTTAATTAATGATAAGTTTGTTATATGATGATTAATATGTGATAGAAGCATTCATATGATTAAATATGTACATCTAATAGTCAGTGATTTATTGGTCGGTAGTGTTAGTACTAAAATAGATGTTAATATTTGGACTGCCTTTTAGACCGACTGTCCAACAAAACCCTTTAATTAATAGATAATCTTTATGTGAACCCAAAATGAGAGAAAAATAAAGTTCAAGGATACTTTTTGAGTTCTTAACTATATAGTTACATTCTATGGCAGAGTGGAGAAAATCTTTATTGAACTCTCAAATTGAGTCACTAAATATTTAGGTTTATTTTCTTTGGCAACTTCACATGAATTTTTTCAAGTGAGTATAGGTTTAATCAAGACATATTTATTTCTGCCTGAAATAGAGCCTTTGCACCATCGCATGATGGCAGCCATGACAGGAGGCAGGAACAATATTATTGAATCTGGTCTAGTTTGATTTACATGAGAAAGAACTCAGTTTCCCAGAAGATAAAGACTCTATTGTTGTGCCTCCTGTACATTGATAAGAGAATGTCAAAGTTTGTAAAACTTACAACTAACAATGTCATAATTATGATTGGTTCTGACATGCAAAACTGGAGATGTAGTCAAAAAATTATCTTTGCATACCCACTTCAGAATGTGATGATTTAACTTTTTTTAACAAATATGATTTTTTGGGGGGTGATTTTCACCTGTCAAAAATGTGAAAGAAGTAGGATGTTAACAATATTATTGGTACAGCTAAGGCAGCTTTTTTTCTCATTCATTCAATTTGATTTCTCTTTCTTCTGAAAAGGAAACTAGATTATATAAAGAATGAAGATATATGAAAAGGTACTTTCAAAACAGCAGTTTCGTTTTTTCTTTTTTTAAACAAGGAATCAAATATTAAGAACAGAGAAAAACAGTATTGACAAATTTTTTGAAAAGATTTCAGTTCTAATTATTTTTTTGGAAATGGTTTAAATCTGATTTAATGTTAATCATTGTCACTTCATTGTTCAATAAGTTACAGAAGTTATGTATTTGACAACAGAAGCATGTACAAACTAAATTTTTTCTTGTCCAATTTTTGACTCTCTTTTTCCTTCTTTGTTGCAATAAATTGAAAGTTTACACATTATGTAAAAGTCCCCTTACACAGTTCATTGTGGCATCTTGAAAGGTAGTTGTGCCTTTGTATAGAAGCGAGAGGAATGGTAAGCTTGCAATGAAAGATATCTCTTTTTAACACCCTGGACAATTTATTATTCATGTCTCGTCTCTATCACTGCAAGATCTGTTTGTCTTACTTCGTTTCAAAGACACTACCGTTCAAGATGGCACAGTAAACTGTGAAAGAGACTACTCCTATTTTCAGCTGCTTTTAGTAATAAATCCTGATTTCCCATTTCATTTTCAATCCCTTTTCTATTTACACATCAAATTTTATTTACTTTTGGTAATTAAACTAGGGTACTAAAACTTGACTTTCCTTTCAAGAAATAACCATGATTATAGTTAAAACCTACTAATGGTCTATCACCAATCAAGCGCTGTGACTGGCCGAGCTTCTAAAGGTCTATTAGTGAGAAAAGCACAGGTTTTGAGAGCCAAAAATAAATTATTTCACATACATATTTTAAACCCTTTTTTGGACCAATTACTAGGTTTTTACTAAAACAATAACTCTCATCCTCATGGCCAACAAGTCAATAGCTCATTCGGCCTTCATGGGCTATTCACTCATAGACTATGAGAGCACGAGGACTATTATTTTTAAATATCCAAAAATAAGACCACGTTCATAAGATATCATGTGGTCAAATAAAATAAGCTTAAATGCTGCCAAAGCACCTCTTGCAGTACTTTGAAATGCAGCTAAATTTGGAGGAGGAAAAAATAGGTTTCCAATTCTTGAAATGCTTGCGTTTTGAAAATACAATACAATACAATACAGGTTTATTTGCATTCGTTTCTACAAGTTTGGTCATATAAACTGACCCACTTTGACATCATGCACCAGGAATCTAGATATTCTGGACAAAAAGTTCAACCTAGAAACCCAGTTTTCAAGTCTTTCCAAAAAATCTTATATTTTCAGGTAAACAAGCTAGCTAACACATATATTTCTCAATATGTCTCAATTTTGAATATCTTTCCTAAAACTACTTTCAAATTTCATTTTTGTTACAGTATTTATAAATTTACTTGTGATAGCTTTATAGAAGTCAAGAATTTGTACCCTATACAACTGAACAAAACACAACTTAATTGATAAAAATACACTAAGCACCTTCACATTATTCTTTGTCTTTTCAAAGATAAACTTTTTATAGCATAATACTTATTAAATTATTACCACCTTTTAGAACTTTTAACAGACAATATCACAAAATACTTATGTGTACAAGTGTTTCAAACCCTTAAATGGGCTGGGATTTCTTTTTAAGAAGAATAGAGGGGTGTAGCCAGGATGGGGTGTGGCCAACAAGGGGGTATGCAGGATAGGGTGTATCCAGTGAGAGGTTAGATGAAATATTTGACCTCCCTCTAGCATCATGATATAATAGAGATGAGACAAAACTGAAACCCATGGTATAGTTTGGATTAGACTTTGTATTCTTATTGCCACTTTGGAAATCCTGGCTAAACCCACAGAATTTGAAAAAGGTTGCAGCCCACTCTGGAAGTGAAATTGGTGTGAATAAATGTATTTAAATACATTTTACAGTCATCCTCAAAGGCATGATTGTGTGCAATTGTCACAAAAAAGTAGAATTTGGTTGGATGTCGAAGCAAAGGGTTTCCATGACAATGTTGGAAAACACAGTTTTTCAAGGATATGTGCTCATAGAATGTCATGGAACATGTTGATTGATATGCACCAAGATCTACATTATCATGATAATGATTCCTTGTGTGCCATTGCGAACAACTGTAAAATCAGGTCAATACATGGCTGGTCAAACATTATCAGTAATGACATCTGATGTCTGACCAGTCACCATACCCAATATATAACTGACCTGCCCTTATATTCTAGACTTTTATGGTACAGAACCTATTTTTGTGTAGCTATCTGTACAAGTATAAACTGTCCTTAGAAATAATGGGATTATTGTTAAAGTTCAAGAAATTTATTTCAAACTAAACTAAGCACCAAAATCTAACAAAATCTATGGGATGTAGAAACTATTATTTTCTAATATTTTAGGATGCAGATTCAATCATCTTGATACGTAGGTATATGTTCGTGCTGGGGTAGTTTCTTGAGGTTCGGTATAGTTTAGAAAGTCCCACATGAGGATTGTGTCATCATGAGAGCTACTCACTATTTGAAAGTCATCAAATTGTAGGCGAAATACTCGGCCAGTATGTTCCTGCAAAAATAATGACAACACAACTAAATAATGGAGGCAATATACTGTCAGGCATTGTTAATGATGTCAGAAGGAAATCAAGCCTGGGTGTCAAGTCGTGTAGTGGATCTGAAGTGCACTTGACTCTCACGTCTGGGGTTTTGGGTTTGATTCCTGGGCTCAACATCACATTTGAGTAAAGGTTTTGAGTCGTTTCCTAAGTTTTTTTTCTGGATTCTACAAAATTGGCTCAATGTCATGAGAAAGATGGTTGTTGGTTCTCTCCTATGTTTTGTAGGTTTTTCTCCAGGTTCTCTGGTTTTCCTTCCTTTTGATCTTTGGGCATTTATGACTCACCACTAATGTTCGTATACAAAGAGATCCCGCAGGTGCTCTGGGGTCTAAGGCTGCTTGCAGGTCCCAAACTTTTATTTTTCTGAAAAGAAAAAAGAACAATATAAATAACAAGTAACAAATAAAGACAAGTTGTAAACAAAACAATCAGCAAACAAAATTAGAACAATTTTTTTCATTAAGTTGTTTGCAGGCTTTTGTTGACATGGTTGAACTATAAAAACCTACCCATCATAAGCTCCGCTGACAATTCTTTTGTTGTCAAATCTGATACATCTAAACAAGACACAATCATGACAACTATTAGTACTTGACATGTGAACCATCCGTCTGTTTATCCATCCATCTGTCCATCTGTCCATTCAATCAGGATGTTTTTTGTCCTGTACCTTTACATACTCAAGAAATCTGCTTTATCACAATCTCATGTACTATAGATAGAGTGTTTTTTATAAGATAGGAAAACAAACAGTAGAAACCAACTACAGCAGGTACACAGTACAACATGTCGAAACATTATTCAGCCATTACGACATTCTGACATTCTGACATTATGCACTGTTACAGCAACTGTTACAGTAAGGTATGATATATATTGTAAAAAACATACAGCTTTTTTGAAAGACATGTTTCGGCATGCTTATGCCATCTTCAGTTTAATGATATAGTACTGAGATATTACTGAAGATGGCATAAGCATGCCGAAATGTGTCTTTAAAAAATTTATCTTTCTTGCTACTATTATGACCTTAAGGTATGATATGGCTAAAGTACAGATACAGGTTTACTCTAATGTTTCCCACTCATACAAAAACTGGATTAACATGAATGTTGCGTTGTACCTGACTAGCTCCTCATGACCTTCAAGAACTCTTAGACATGCTCCACATTCTATATCCCACAATCTGGGAAAGAATAGCAATCATTAACATACATCTATGAAGATGCACATACCACATAACTAGAATATGTAATCTACCTTATTGTGTTGTCTGATGAGCCACTAACAACAAGACGGTCTCTGTATTGCAAGCATGCAATTCCTCGTCGATGTCCATTTAGTGTCCTTACGAACTCACATGTGGATGTACTCCAAACCTTTAAAAGAATAATAGAATTTAAATACATAATTTCCGTTGTGATATATTTAAATACACATTACATACCTTAATTGTTCTGTCACCTGATGCAGATACAATGTATTTATCATCAAAGTCTACAACATTAACAGCAGCTCGGTGTCCTACTAATACTCTTCTTAAATTGATATCAGTAGGTGACTGCATATCCCATACAGCAATGGAGCGATCCTGAAAACAGAAATGGAATAAGTTAAAGCAATCCTTCAGGGAAGCATTCAGGGGAGATGTTAGCATGCCTGTGACTACCCTTTACATTTAGCAATTTAAAGGTGCAGAAGCACAATGAAATTTTTCATGCAACAATAAATGCAATGTCTCAAAAAGTAGATTGCACTGTGGCCATCTGTGCAACGTTGTGGTTATATGGTGAGGTTTGTTGCACATGCTATTGCAAAAGCAGAACTCATTTCTACTTCTTGCAATGTTGCAAGCAACATTGGGTGGACACAGTGTGATTGCACAGCATAACTGCAAGTCACATGGAAAAATCACTTTATTATAC
Source organism: Anemonia viridis (assembly GCA_900234385.1). NCBI lineage: Eukaryota > Metazoa > Cnidaria > Anthozoa > Actiniaria > Actiniidae > Anemonia > Anemonia viridis. Next base: position 29,328 of record OCZR010036947.1, read on the forward strand.
CTTAAATATAACTGGCATGTGTTTTGGGAAAGGGAAAGTACTACTTAGGATATTTGTTACAAACCTTAGAACAAGTAACCATCATTCCTTCTTGGAATCTGAGGTGAAGAACAGCTTCACAGTGATGGATTAGAGTATTTAACATCTCTCCCGTGTGAACATTCCAAACTCTGGAAAGAAATACCCAGCATTAATAACAGTACTCATGCTTCCCACATCTTCTTCTATCCTTTTCTTTCATATGTCAAATTGGCATATAGTCAATCAATGATTTATTTCTCTGGGCTGAGTATTGGTCTATTGTAGACTGAAGCAACTTTCTCTGGCTATGTCAACACTCAGGATTTGAAAATAAACAATTACTACCCCAAAGTAACAGCTGCAGATAGTTTCATTGCTGTTTTTAATACGTTTTTTTTCAAGACATAGTTATTACCTTACAGTGGAGTCACTAGAGCCAGTTACAATAACATTCTCATCATACTGTAGACAAAGAACAGAGCCCGTGTGTCCTGTCAACACTTTGATACATTCTAGATTCTTTTTATCCCACACCTTTGAAAACAAACAAAACAAAAAAATCATAAATACAGGGACAAAACACAGATTGACAGAAAGCATTCTCTTACTATTTCGCAGCAATCTGATTGGATGATCAGTAGCTTTAAACAACATTTAATGGCATATCATTATCATTCACATAGATTTTGTCTTATGAATGAAAAACATGTTGACTTGTTTGTCAAACTTAATCATCCATAAGTTCCTTATATCAATAATTTACCAGAAAAAATTGAACTGAATAGACTCATTAGTTTGAGAGCTTAAAATGATGCAGATTTTACAGTACATGTATCTGTCAACCAACCATGGAGCAGCACTACATTACAAAATGTTTAAGCCTGTCATGGATCCAAAACAGATGAAATACAACTGGCCATTATTAATATTGTTTCAATCTATATTTAGATGAAAATGATAGAAAACCTTTCAGGAACTACTTCATCATTAAATGAACTATTCATCATAGAGAAAATGGAAATGAAACATAACGACTGAATAAATGAATAAATGAATAAATAATATACCAGTATTTAGTTTTTTGTCATTACATATGGTTTACTAAAATCTTCAGTTGCCAATCTGTTTCTAATTAAGAACCATCTGATTTATTTACGAACATTTTGACCACCTAATGAAGAGCTATGCTTATTTATTTTGGTTTTGAACCATAAATATGATTCAAATTCTTTAAAACCTCAATTTTCCATTAATGCCTCCAGCTATCAATTATTTTTTTTTGATAAACTCAGATGTTGTTTTTCTTCTAATTTTGATCATTTTGGTTGGTGTATTTTCAAGGTTCTTGGATAAATAAAAAAATGAATGGAATTTTTGCTTGATAATTATTACTGCTGTGTTATGAATATTCTAAACTTCCTCAAACTAAAAGTCTCAGGAAAAAAAAACACAAAAAAAGGTCTCATTATCCAATTTAAGCCTGGATTTGGAATTTCCATTATTCACAAGTTAAAGAAAATTCTCAGTATATCATTGATAACGAAATTAAAGTAAAAATATCCATGGATGAATCTTACCTTGATGGTGTTATCTCTTAATCCACTAACAATCTTTTGGTCATCGTACTGTAGACAGTAGACTCCTTTGCTGTTTTCACTTCGACAATAGATTCGGTGTAACGCGTGGTGCCCACATCGCCAGTTTGTTTCTATCGTCTACATATATAATAAAAAATATTCATTTTTTCAATACCATAGTATCTAATATGAAGCAAGGAAATGCTTTCCTCACTCCACAAAATCTACTAAGTTCCATCCTGATATGTGAGTTAGGTAGCTGTGCCCTGGCTTTGATCAGGCTGGAGGTTGTTGTTTTTCATGGTATTGATTAATTCAAATTTAAGGATGTTTTGCTAGATGTTTTGCTAGTATAGGATTTTCTCTCATTATTTTGCAAACTCAGCTTCAAACAGTTTGTTGTGAAATTGGTTTTTTGCTGCCATCAATCAAAACTAATCAGTCTGTATCTTTTATGTTTTTGACTTGCAGCAGTGAAAAACTTCAATCCAATGGGAAAGTTGTAGCTACCGAGTTCACAGAATATTGAAAATCATAGTAAAAATCATAAGATTCTTTTATTGTTCAGAGGGTCAATGGTCCAAAGGTTGGATCACAATCTAAAAATTCCAATCTAAGGGAAAGCTCAGAAATTAAATTTATATCAATAGGTCAATATATTGTTGTGGGTTGTGAGAGGTAATGTGGTACATAGTGTGGTTTTGTTTGGCATGTGGTGGTATAATGTCACAATTAAGGTATGGTTATTCAACAGATGACCCCTTTTACATGACGTCAAAGTAGCTCAATTTGGAGGACAAAACAAAAGAAGTTAAATCTCCTGAGAAATTAAAACTTTTATTCTGTCCACCAAATTGAGCTGCCTTATGAAGTACTGCAAGGGTTTATGATATATATCAATACTACAGATAGTTTTTACCTCTAGATCCTTAATTATAGCAGGGTATAAACGTCTATAATAATCATTATTTGGAGGATCTGGAGCTTTTGACTTAAATAAGTAAAGTCCCCTAAAACACAAAAATTATTAGTTAGTGGGAAATTTTAAAAATCCTGTTTTGACAACCAAAAATTCCAATAAACAAATTAATAGACAATGCTAATATGAAATATTTCAATTAAAGAGCAGATAATTAAAATATAAAAATTCATTAAAGGGAAAACAAGGTGGTATTAAATATTGGGCTGGTTGGGGAATTGCAGTTTTCAAAAAAAATTCAAGACTCATTATAATAATTATATAATTCATGCTCACATAAGTTTTTGATTTCCCAAAAAAATGAACTGGACACAAGAATATACACTCTTTACGAAAGTCATTAAGATAACTTCTTTTAGTTCTTAAGAGCTTGCTTTGTCAAATAATATAAGTATTTATTTTTTTCCTACTCTGCAAACGTTCATAATTTTTGGACAGTAATCAAGGACTTTTCGGAGCACATTCATTTTTAAGTGCTTTCTTTATTACTGTCATTTGCCTTTTTTTTTTAATAATCAGGAAATCTTCACTGACTATCCTTTATTCAAGAGCTTTTCAAATGCCTGTCAACCTTGAGTCTTCAAATAATTTAAGATGTAAATTATTATCAATTTTGATACCAGTTACTATGACAACCTACCAGCCTTGCCGCTCGGCTAGACCACTCCATAATGGATCTGTCCTAACTTTCCTTTCAATCAGTTTTTTCCACAACATGCCATCAGCGATAACCCTTCTCCACTCTTTACAAACTACTTCTGCGGCACACAGTGATTTTGCATCCAAATATGATAGAATATTTTCTGCTATGTGATCAAGCCCTTTTGCTGTGAAGAATCAACAAAGCAAGCATTTAGAAAAATAATATATTATTAATAAGGTAGTGAGCAGAATTACAGATGTCAAAGGAGGAGGGGTATCGGTAATTGAGAATATAGTTCAAGAATATATTGTATTGGCCTTAGGTTAAAAATCAAGTGTGATGGAAAATCAGCAATTGATTTAACAACAGACCAAACACTATTTACGGTGTGTAACATTAACTAAAACATTCTCAGGGATGTAAACTATACCAAACCATTACCCCTGGTCTCATAAAATAAACATGAACCGCAAAACCCTTAAATCAAACACTTGCGTAAAATATCTATATACCATTACACAATATAGACCTACTTCAAAAAACTATCTTTGGTTTTTTCGTCAAAAATGTTTTCGACTTTTACTGTTACCCTTGCTTAAATAGCCCACTCCTCAGGCATCTCTCTTTGTTTTTATCTATATTTCTCCTACAGTACACTGGCTGAGCATTGAAAGAAACCCAAGCGAGAAGGCAAGCATTAAGATAATTTCGAAAAAGGTCAACATCAACAGCACTTTACCATGAAACACAAAAAGCCAGTGTCAGCCCAAGAAAGGAAATCAATTTTGTTAAAAAAATCCTGTTGAGCTGACACTATGACTTCAATTGAATGGCTCTGATTTTGAGATTTACCATGAAACACTGGTAGTATAAAACATTTTGAATTTGACTGCCATAGTAGATTTTCCATATAATACGGTACTTGATAGATTGAACATCCACAACAACAACAATAGGAGCCTAAAAACTACTGTATTTCAAGAATAAATTACTATTTCAAATCAAATTATACCTAAGCTACCCATTGGTCTTAATTAAAATATGCTGTTAATACCAGATTCTCTGAAATGGTTTTTAGATATTCCCTACATTTGATATTGGACTAGGGATTGTCTAAAGATTATAATTAAAGATGGAATGGCTCTGAAGTACCAGATTGTTATCTTTTTTGTTTTAAATCCAATGAAAAGCCGATTGCATCAAAGAAATAATCTTTACATAAAGTATCTTTTTTGATCTTTGATTCAAAAACACATTATGAATTTAATACCATGTAAACAAAATACAAAATAATTTCTAGTGGGGCAGTCCATGCATACATGTAGACACATGGATACTAGATGTACAAATCAGATAGTACTTGCCAAAGACAACTTGGATATTGGAAATAGGAGAAAGTGCAAATAAACCTTCTAGAAAATTATCTAAATTATCTCATATGAAGGGTTTCCATGGCAATCATATCATGCAATGCTATTATTGGCTGTGTTGGGGGTAAATAGGTCAAAAGATAAAATATTCCAAAGTAGAAAGTAATAGGATAATATCATTGTATGTTTTGGATGTAGTGGTCTACTGATTATATAACAATATTTTATTGTAAGACAGTCATTTTGAATTTGCTTGTTAATGTCTCAAACGTACATCAAATCTCAATATTGAGCAGCAGAAAATTATGAAACATAACATAACAATATAAAAAATAAAAAAATATGGTAAAAATTCTCATTTATGTTTGTTCATTTCTCTATTTAATTTTGAATTTTTAAAACTCTATATAAAGTGCTAAAGGGATTGCACAACATCCCAGGGCTACAACTAATGGGGTCATAGTACAATGTCCAGCCAGAATGTTACAGCAAAAACCGATTGAGTGTTTAATGCAAACAGTTTGCACGTT
>OCZR010036958.1:247-12424 GCA_900234385.1 Anemonia viridis
CATAATTACGAAATATTGAGCTTATTTATGTAAAAATGTCCTTAATTGGTGTGACAAAAATTCGTTTTTCTGTCCTGTCGTTGTCAACAGTATTACCATTGCGCATTGTGTTGTCAATAGTATTACCATTGCGCACTGTGTTGTCAATAGTATTACCATTGCGCATTGCGTTGTCAATAGTATTACCATTGCGCATTACCTACCCAATGGACCAATTTGCGTAAGGCACTCGTTAAACATTTGTTTTATTTTCAAAATTTAGCAATAGCCACATTTCCAAGAACAACTCCAGAACCAGCAACTTCACAGGTACAACCAGAAAACAAAGAAAGCAAGAAAGACAAGTCAGATAAGGAGCTAAGCGAGCTATCATTGGCGCTGATTCTTGGCGGATTTCTATTCTTGATTTGTGTGATTGTTGGAGTATCCATTGTCATATGCAGGTCAGTTCATTATTATTATTAATTTTTTTGTAAGAGTATATTAATGTTAATATTGTATAGTATGTAAAGATTGTAAAGAAAAACACTATGTTTGATTAAAAACGAGAGTAAAATAAATATGCAGGTCAGTCAGCAGTAACTGCTCTATCTTGAGCAGAGCGTACCGTGTTTTCCTGCGGGTTCTCCGGTACTCCCTCTTTCGCTGGCCCTAACATTCTATCTAAGTCGAGACGTTTTTTAAAGTTTGATCTGTGATGTTTAGCTCAGATCTGGGTCCTTCATGCAGAGTTTGATTTGGTGCAAGAGATATACAAACAGCAGACTAAGATATCATTATCGTTGATTCTAAATATCTATTTCTTTTATAGCCGAAGACAAACGAAGAGGCGAGATAAACCCTTTCCGTATGAGAGATATCAGACCTCAGGACACGACTCTCTTCAACGAAAGGAAGTAATGCCTCAAGAAAACAAAGGATACTCAGAACCAGATATGGACCTGCAAGATAAGCGGCAAAGCAGGGTGCCTAACTTGTTGTCACAGTACGATGACGAGAAGGTTAAACAAAAAGATGTGTTTATCAATCTACAAGAAATATCTTGGTATGTTAGACTATGGACGATCAGAAGAAGACACGAACAGACAGACAGACAGACAGACAAACAGACAGACAGACAATTTGAAAAAACGATTAAAATATAAATTGAAAAAGCACCATGACATTCTCCACACCATTAACGCTGCATTATGTTTTATTTTCTCCTTAATTATTCTTATTAAGGTATTACTGAGAAACTAGCTCACTAGTTTAATTTATTTCCAGGAATGAAGATGGCTCCCGTAAAATAGATGACCGATTAGTCATGTACAACAACCCCTTATTCACAGAAAGAAGAAACATTCACCCAGAAGTGTCCTCTACCGACCCGCGGGTCGATCCTGTAACGGGATTGCGGGACAACAGTGACTGGGTAGCGATTTTCGAGTCGTATGAGTATTGAACACAATCGAATATGAATCTACCAATGAAAGAGCGACGCAAATCTTTAGGATTGAAATCAAAAATTTAATGTATTGAGAAAATTTTGCAATAAGTCTTTTCACGGTTTAAGAATCGTTTCCAGTGCACATGCGATTTTATCCCGAATTTCGTAACTTCTTTTGTTTAATTTGGAACAAAATCGCATGCGCATTGAAGACGATTCTTAAACCGTGAAAAGGTTTATTGAGAATTTGCCTTTTAGCTTTAACAAATTTTAGATATATGTATTTTATTGGATAACATTGCGCATAAATTAAATAATCTTTTTTTTCTTTGGAAAAACATTCAAGAATCAGACGAAGCTGTAACTGCTATATCTCAAGATATAACAATTAGTTGAATAGGTATAGATAACGAGGTCACGAGGTCACGTGTTGTAGGAAAAATTAATAATAGAATAATACTCTGTTATGATTGTAAAAGCTGACGGCACACCGCACGGTCACGGTCGTACGCGGATAACCATTCAAAGTGCGCGATATACTGCGCATCAAATGCGCTTTTTTTAACGTAGATTTTTTAACAGTCGCACTAAAGTTGCTCTATAACTACTACACATGCGCCGAAACGTGTCACGTGACTGAAGACTGATGACATCATTAGACGAGATTTTTTCGATATTGAATGCACAATTTGTAGGGAAAAAATTTTTAAAGAAGTACCGCGCCGCAGTATTATTGTATATTATCGTGATAATTTATTTGATTTCAAGTTTGATAGAGTGGATCTCACATGGGTGGGAAAAGAAGCTGAAGTCATAATCATAACGAAAATAATCTGCATCAATCTCGTTCCCAGAGCCCTGACCATGAGGAACGCGGGCTCTGGGAACGAGATTGAATCTGCACATGTGCAGTGCGCAGATTACGACGCTGTGTGCACTAGGCTTAAAGCATAGCCGTATATCTGTATCCATACCTTATCTTACTGCAGCCGTAATTGATGCCATTGTTGTAACTTTCTTACATACGTTTCTCATTTATGCGAAAACCACTCTATCTTACATGTTATAATGGTTTTGGATCTGTTTTCACCAATGGATTTGTACATGTTTTTTCTTTATGACCAAAATCAATAAAGCTACGTTGTTGCTGTTGTTGTCGTCATCGTTATCGGTTTCATTATCGCTATTGTTATTGTTATTGCAATTTGCGCAGTCACCGAAAAGTCTGCAGTTTGCTTACGACACACTTCAATTTGATTAATACACTTTGCGCATGCCTATTAACACCCACAAATAGCTTTTCAAATTAAACCTCCCACATGGACCAAAGGAACTACAGCAGATAAGATTTTATAGACGCATCACGAATTCCGTATTACTGCTCCATGCGCATGCTCAAGGAATAAAAAGTGGGCACACGAGTTTCAAAACCTGCTTTTTTTTTATTGCATTTGTAATTTTTTTCACCAGATCAATTTTCACTAAATTTTTGAGGAGGAGTACCATTTAGTTAATTACGAATCAAATATACTGAATTATAGCAATTTTTACAACCCGTGTGCCCATTTTTTTGAGCAGTAGAATGGAATTCGTGAAGCGTGTAATGGAGCAGGTGGCTGGTAGTAAACACTCGGACATTTCTTCTCCCCTCCTCCCTGGAAAACATATAGGATAGCCTTCCTGTATTATCTTACAGCTATAACATCAAATCAGATCATATCAAGTCTCAGCAGATGAGTTACGTCACGGCAGTGATTTGGAAAACATCCCAGTGTCAGGCGAACTATTTCAGGCGCAGCAGACTGTCTTAATTTTGCATCGATCAGAAAACCAACAAAGATGAATCGAATCTTTCTTCTCGTTGGGCTTTGTCTGTTCTGGATGTTAGTTGTAAGTATTCATAACTCTCTTAGACATACCATTTTACGTTGAAAGTCGTGACGCTTGACTACAACAGCACTCAATCCAAACTGAAGTGCGTTCAACACAGTCGATAACAGTCAATGCAAAATTAAAAATCTCTCTGAGAAGTTTAATACTTACTTATCAATCGTCGAATAACTATTGCTAGAACTAAAAAATATGTCAGACCAAAGTTAAAGTTTTTAAAGATTCTAGAAAGGGAAAGTTTTGATATTAATAAGGAGCAATAAACGACCTTGGGAAGTCCGGAAGATGGAGATTTTTTTAACTTGCCTTCCCCTTGATCAGCTTAAACGGAATTAAAGATGCAGGATCTGGGAACACAGCCAATGTCATTGAGTTGCCAAGGAATGGCGACTGACTTTAACCTTAAATCTTTCGTTACACGTGTACAGTATACTAGCAATAACAAAACTGCTTACGACGACAACAATGCCGGGCATACACCTATTCCCAAAAACGTTGTCGTGGAGAACGGCGAACAGCGATTGTCCAGCGGAGATTGCACGACCGAAAGAAATATAGTTACGCTTCTTGACTTACACAATCGAGCCAATATTTATCACTGACTATCTTACAGTAAAAGACAGCTATTATTTCCCATCAATTATTTAATAAAAAACTATTTCTTCTTTCGGTTGAAATAGGTGTACACTACGAAATGGGAACACAGCCAGATAATTTTCAGTGTCGAGAAATACTAAGGACGCAACTCTGACTACTCGAATAAAAAAGAGTATATGTACTTAGAAATTGTTATTGCTCCAAAGACATTAATCCTGACCATATATTGTCTACAGGGAGAAGCCGAAAGTGGAGGTCATGTATCAGTGGTTTTCAAACGCTACCGCAATCCATCCCATCGTAAATGGAACGGCAAATGTTGTGACTTGAGATTATGGGGTCGTTGTACTAGAAGATGTGATACGTACTTCAAGATCTGCTTGACTACAATAGCCAACCCTCGGTCCCTGAGTAGATGTACTTTGGCAAATATCCGTACGCCAAAGATGGGACATGATGATATTTATATGAGAATTAGCACTCTGAGGTCCTTTAGCTCTTTTACAGTAAGTATCTTCCACCTTCAACCTTCCACCTTCCACCTTTAACCTTCAAAATTCTCAAATTTTACCAAACCATGAAACAACCTCTGGGCGGATCTAAGCCTAAAGCTTCAGTTTGCGCACGTGTCCAGCGCCGTAGCTACGATGAGGTAAGCGAGGCAGTTGCCTCGGTAAATTTGTTTCTAATTTTCTCTATTTTTTTAAATAAATTGAGCAAACGGTAGGGACTGTTGTATACAGATACTGAAGAACGTTGACGCTAACCCTATGATTACCAGAAAAAAAATGAACATTCATTGTTATATCTTTTACTGTATCAAGAACACAACTTATCACAGGTGCATGCTCATCAAATACATAATACTGTATTGAAATATTATGTATAAACTGAGTATCCTTTGTAATAAAACTGTCCATTGAAGTACTATAATCAAGACTTATTTAAATATTTTTGCTTCTACGAACAGGGTAAGATTGGCCTGTACGTTGAATCTTGGGACTGGGACATGATCACTAACGATGATCTCGTAGATAGAATGTCCTTGACCCTGTACGTTAGAAGACCCAGCCCTAACGGACAGTCATCCTCCGTATACCCCCGGACCCTACGAGGAAGACGTTCGACCATGAATGTTGAAATCAAGGTATATTGCTCACCGAACTACTATGGTCCTTCATGCACGAAGCTCTGTAAACCGAGAAACGATCGCTATGGTCATTATCGTTGTGATATAAACGGTAACATGATATGCCACGCCCATTGGTTTGGTCCTAGGTGTAACAGAAAGTGCACCGAGCACGATGACGGATATCATGGACATTTCAGGTGTGATGCCTCGGGGAATAGGTCATGTCGTCCGGGCTGGCACGGCAAAAGTTGCAAAAAGTATTGCGTTTCTTACGATGACGATCAGCGGGGCCATTATGTATGTAATTCTGAAGGGATAAAGATATGTCGCACGGGGTGGCACGGCCCAGGATGCAGGCAATACTGTTCTCCTAAGAACGATAACGTCCGTGGACATTATCATTGTGACACTGATGGCAACAAAGTGTGCATGCCTGGCTGGTTTGGATTTTCTTGCTTGAAGCACTGCATACCCAACAGACGTATCCATTGCGATAAAGATGGCAATAAAGTGTGCAAACGCGGCTGGTTTGGATTTTCTTGCTTGAAGAACTGCATACCTAACAGACGTATAAATTGTGATATAGATGGCAATAAAGTGTGTAATACTGGTTGGTATGGGAAGAACTGCACTAGATACTGTATTGAACACGATGATCACTTACATGGTCACTACAAGTGTCGGCCATCAGATGGTAAAAAGATTTGTCTGTCAAACTGGGCTCCGCCTGACTGCAAGGTAATCTGAATGACTTGTAAAGCTTGTTTATTTATATCGAAGATGATAACTAATACACTTGGAACGTTAGGGTTCCAGTGATGGAATTTAGGGGAGCGGTGAAGACACAACGACAACCCCTTTTAAGGAGATTCTTTTTATACTGTGATTTAGACCAGGTTCGATTGCTGTCCAAAAACATTTAATGCACCCCTTTTCATAAATATGTGGCCAAACATAGCTCAACTTTTGATCTCCTTTAATTTGATCTCAATTAAAATATACTAACTCAAACTTTTGGAATTTTGATTACGCGGTATCCAGAACTCTCATCAAATTACAGCTAGTGGTCTGGATCGCGTAATATGAAAAAGGTTAACGTTGGCGATAATTACTTATGATTATAGACATGCAAGAAAGGATACAACCCACCCGACTGCAGACGTCGTTGCGAACCCAAAAGTAGCAAGCATCACGGTCACTACACGTGCGACAAACTCGACCAGAAGACATGCCTGATGTGGTGGCACAGAGAAGAATGCAAGACATACTGTGTACCCCACCATGATCCCATTAATGGCTACTACACATGTGACTCTTTAGGACGAAGGAAATGCATGCTGGGATGGCATGGGGAGTGGTGTACGAAGCCTTGTCTAATTTCAAAAGATTACAACGTTAGTTCATGTCAGGGTCTTAATCGAAGTTGTGAGCAAGGGTTCTCTCTCCCAGAATGCAAGCAGTGTGAAGTTGGGTTCTACGGGAGGAATTGCTCTCAGACTTGTCTCTTGTCAGGGGAGATAAATGAAGGCAAGATACTCTGTAAAGGTTCAGGAGAAAGAATGTGTAGGAAGTGGTGGTATGGAGAGAATTGTGACGTGTATTGTGTACCACATGATGATGATATCAACGGGCACTATATCTGTGATAAATATGGCAGAAAACGATGTCTCAATGGACGGGTCATCCCTGAATGTAAAGTGAAGATTAACAACTGAATCAGAAACTGCAACAGAGTAAAATTTGATAGAAGAGAGTTCTGAAGAAGACAAGGGCTTCACTCATTATTTTATATTTGGGAAAATCAGGAATAGGAATAGGAATAGACATTTCATTCAGATGCGCACTTATACAGACTGGCATCAAAGAAGTTCAATGGGATTAGCTGTTAGGATTTTATATTTTTTCTACACAAATTTTTATTATTTTCTTTTTTTCAAACTATTTTCAGTGCACAATACCTTCCAATTTGTCTTTCTTTTCAATACTTTAACATGAATGGCAGAGCACATTTCCAAGTGTGACTAGTATGTAAAAGGAAAATGGGTGAAGGGCTCCACCATCCACTTTGCATGGAATCCATATCTTCTTCTAAGAACTTAGCTTTGTTTGGGGAATTAATGATGGATTTTACTTTTTGACAACCTAAGAAAAGGAGCCTTTAAATATACCAAATATTTCGTGATATGTATTAGTGAATTCTTACTAACACTAATAAGGCCTGTTTACACCAGCAACTTTGCCATGCAACTTAAGCAGCGATTTAATGACAATTTCATGTTCCCTTGATAGGTTGCAGCTATGACACCACCAATTCAATAATGATTGAAATTTAGTGGAATTTGCTGTGAATTGGGTCAGGATAAAATCACCATTGAAATTGCCACTCAAGTCAAGTGATAACTTTGCTAGTGTAAATAGGCCTACACAAGAGTTAAGGGACAGTAAAGCATCCTTTTTTGTGGTATTTCATATCAAATCTCACTATATATTTACAAATACTCTTTCCGTTCCTGAAGCAGGGATGTCTTTTAGTAGTAGTAACATGATTAGCTCTCCAGTTAGCTCTCGATGATGACAATCACAAGTACCAATGCTTTATGTCCGTATATCCTTGTTGTCTGTGTATCTTCCATTTGCAGACAGTCATGCATGATTGACAGGAGGTTGAGGAGTAATAAAAGAGTTCATTCTTGTTTTGTTCATCATTTTCAATTCTATTCAAATATCCTTTTGTTTTGTTTTTCCATTTTTAGTGGAATTGGTGAAAATAAAAAACCTTCAAATGTTGAACATGAAGAAACCTCTGGGTTGATCAAAGTCAGGGCATTCATGGCCAACTCAATGACATTACTGTTGCTATTCTTTACTTTTTTCTTCGTTATTGTTAATATCTTCATTAGTATTCTTGGCTTCTTCAACTTCTGATAGCAGCTGAGCAATACGTTGCTAAAAAAAATGGAAAGAAAAAATTTGACATATTAAAATGGGGTCCAATAGTTTGACATACAGCATTTGTTTTCACTCAGAAAATCACAAAAATCAACTTACTGCAACATCTAGCCGATTTTGTGCTCGTTTTCTTCTACGTTTTGTCTCTGGGGCAGGTCGTCCATCTAAAACCATCAAGGCAATGAAAAAATGATAAAGGAAGAGTTTGTCTGTTTAGCATTGTAGAATCCTTGGGTTCTTGGTGGGGTGTAAGGGATGAATGTGGGTTGATTTTGGAGGGGAGGGGCTTTTACATATCCCCACATCAATAATGTTATTAAAGACCAAGACTAGTCAAGGTAGATGAGAACTATAGTTCCCGGATATGATCGTACCTGAATATGACCAGTCTGGTAGATCAGTCAACGGGCCATACCTCAAACCATCAGGAGCTTGGCCTTGCCTGCAAGTAAATCAGTAAGTATACAATGTAAAGGCCAAGGTATATATAAAGTAATGGATCTCTAACCAATCCCTAGAGCACTCGATTTGGAGGACAAAACAGTGGTTTTCAATCATTGTTCTCTCCCCAAAATTGAACTGCATTGGTTTATTAGGTACACAATTAAAGTCCATCTACAGTACACTCTAACCTTATCCGCCATTTTTGACCAGCGTGTAAACCTTGGTTCGTACTCAACAAGCGAGTACAGCAACACGCAGATCTTGATATCCTGAAAAGTACTGTTATTACAGATAACATTAAGAACTAGAAACAACACAGAAAGTCATATAAATCAAGAAAATTCGATGAAATTTTCTTACATGAAGAAACAGTCGCCATCTTGAATTATAGTGGATAACCGCTGGTCTTGAGTAATGCTGGCTCATAAACTACTGTAGACACCGCTGAACTCAAGTAATGCTGGCTCATACATTACTGGGGACAACCGCTGAACTCAAATAAAGCTGGCTCATAAAGTATTAGACATAACCGCTGTTGTGTTATATCGCGTGCTCATGTGATGTCTTCACATGGGAAAATAATGGCTGATCACAGTATCTACAAGACGTTAAGATTGTAAGCCTTTTATACCTCGAAAGTCTAACACGATTTCAACCAAACAGTCACAGTAGGCTTTATTAACCTTGTGTTCTTCTCTAGGCATATTTCGCCGGATAAATTCTACATCGAGCCGCGAGATCCACAGGCTGTTGGGGAGAAAATCTTGGAGATTGACCGAGTTAGTCAGGAACTCATACTCGCCGGTAAGAAATAATCTTTAGATGATTATAATCCTAGATCTCAGATATTTAATGCACCAAAGTATCATTATTATCTAGCAGTTTTGTCGTCTGTCCAAGAAAATAGTAAAAATCGAGCATTCAAAGTTATAAATTAATTTTGCAATACAAAGAATCATACGATTTTCACGTCATCACAGAATTTAGTAACGCTTGTAATGTGTTGTTTTATTTCTAGAGAATCTAATTACTTTAATGATTAGTTTTTATCGGCATTTTTAGATCTCTTCATTTCATATAGTACTCTTAATGAACTATAGAAATTCAAAATTATTTATAATCTTGAAAAATATTCCCAGAAAAATTATCAGGCTTCGCTAATATTAATGAAGTCTTGATTATTTTATTCCTGTACTTTAGATTTCAGGTTTTAACCATCTTTTAATTGACTTCTATTAACACTAGATGGTGATAATGTTTTTTTGTAATTAGAAGCAACTCGTTAAGAATATTTTTAATTATTTCTTTAAGTATGAAATATTTGAACTTTATGTTTATTTTTGTTTGTGGTTTAATTGGCAAATGAAACTTGGCTTCAAAAACCCAGATAAGTGGAAACCTGTACCACTTCATTTACACCATTGTTTTTAAATGTTCTACTCAATTTACAAAAACTGTTCCTTTTGGATTTTTCTTATGATTTGTATAGATTTATGTTTTGAATAAAATTGTATATTTTGTTTGTGTGTGAGAAGAAATATGAAATTAGGGAAACATATACATACATGAGTACTACGTAACTTACAGTTAATACACAATACAGCATCTGTAAAGTACTCTTCTGGTAATTCAATCACAAACACACAATAGTTTTCATGTACAGTTAAAGGTAACAATCTATTACAACTTATGGAAAGTATCCCTCAAAGTCGAGAAGAAGAAACCATAGAATATTGTCTTCTTCTTGCAAGCTATTCAGGTACTTTGGTTTTGATCAAAATGAAATGGTGTTTAAAGTATTTGTTTTTGTTTCCCTGTCATAGATAATGAAGGTCAAATCCCACCATCAGCAGAAACCAAAGATATCTTTGGTATCATGGGCATTATTCACTTACTTGCAGGTAAGACAATCTTTTGCATATATCTATGTGTGTGAACACAATAGGCCATTTATTTGCAGGATATAGTCACCTGACTGTCACTGGTTAGCAAAGAAATTTGAACTTCCTTTATTTTTGCTCAATTACTAGTGTCATATCCAAACCTTTTTACAAATGAAATACATTTTTCTCTTTATAAAATATACTTGTGATTTCAACATATGATTCCTTTCGAAGTTTGTTTGCCATCCAGCTGAGCCTTCCCAAAGAGACCTTGGGCTGAATTGATTTGTTATCGAAGAGAGATAGATATCAGCACAAGACTGTTGCAAAGGCCTATTACATTAAAACATATTGAGCCTGAAACTTGTATGTTTAGTGGCTAAAATCAATGTTTGGTGGTCTACAAAGGCAGTTTCCTTTGGATTCTACAAATGTTTAACTTTTTAGCTGTCAAACATTTTAGTTTCAGGATCCACTTAGGACATGTTTTGATGTCTGGTGTTGAATTAAGCCTAGATGCAATCAACCGTATTACTGTATCTAGGCACCTAAACCACTGTTTTCCCATTTCAGTTCACACACAAGTATCATTCCCTTGAGTATCACTTCTTGGTGAAGTGAGTTCACCACATAATATGTACTGTAACACAATCCCTTTATAATTATTATTTGCTGTACTCTTCACTGTCCTATTCATCAGGTCCATACCTGATAGTGATTACAAAGAAAAGACTTGTAGGATACATACAAGGAAGTGAAGTATGGAAGGTGCTTGGCACTGAGGTGCTACCATTCCCTAAAGCAACACTTCATCTGACAGAGGAGCAGGTAATTCATTAACCCCTTGGCCGTAGCCACTGGTCTGGTTGGTCCAGTTATAACTGCACAACTTTTTATCACAAGAACCTCTTTTCCCCTTGTAAAAAAATTATCACCTGAGAAAACTGGATCATCTGTGGCTACGGCCCTGAACCCACATTTATTTCCATAACATTTGTACATGTGTTTACAAGCAAATTGAATATTAGAAATCTGTTGTACATTCAGCAGCCGGTATTCCACTATTACTTCATAAAAATAGGCATTTCAGTGATTTGACTTCTTGACTCAATTCATCATTATGTATTTTCAATGTTGCTTTCTCATGGAACACCTTAATTGGGATATCTTACTTGTGACTTGTATTTTCTTGTACACTTGCTTGCCTGAAAGCATGCTCAAGTTTACTAGTGTTTTGAGGAAATATCCATGGTCCACCTCTAAAAAGCATTGAATGTATAAAGTTCTATTAGTCTTCCACATATTTAGTCATCATGGCGAACTTTTTTCCCAATATGCTGTCTAGTTAATGATGAAAATAATTTAATAATTGACTCCAGACATCTTGCATTTGGGCTTCTGTTATTCTAACTTATGCCAGCCTGAGCCCAGCCTGATCTGCATGAAAAGAATTTCCACTCAAGCAAAAATCTTAACTTGACTAATGTGTTGTTATTTGATCTCTTCTCCTAGGTATACTACAACAAAATGTACCTATCCATGATCACTGCTGTACTCCAGACAGATGGATTCTACTTCTCATGCACATATGATCTTACTCACACACTACAGAGACTGACCTCCAGAACAAGCCCAGATTTCTTACAGATGCCTCTTTATGAAAGGGTAAATATATATAGTTCAATGTAATTCTGCATTTTTATTCAAGCACATCTTCATCAATTATAATAAAGAATAATGCATTTTTATTTTAATCAGAAACCAGCAATAAAATCTAGATATCTTAAGGGGGGTTTGACATATTACGTTACTAGGTTACCAGCGTTGCTAAGTGGATTTTATATTTTCCGTTT
>OCZR010037477.1:7246-20557 GCA_900234385.1 Anemonia viridis
CGTCACTTCAGAGCTACAACACCAATCCCCTCAACCGTACCAAAGGTCGGTTTCAATTTTGCTACACGTTGGGCTAGCATTGTTTGTTTCCGGGTTCTATACCTGTGTAATGGATAGATTTGCGCAGAACTTCAAAGTTTATGAACATGCAAGTGCCGCATGGGACGGAATCTGGGACGACTAATTACTTAGTAAAATCGTTCCTTATTTTGTTTTGTAACGGTAGCCTTTTTAAGATCCATTGGTTATTAAACAAACCTGTGTCTCTTGTTCCATGGTGCCAGAATTGGAAGTTATAATTGTAAGCTGTTTTGCGGAGGGATTAAATTGAAAACTGTAAGAATTGATTGAGAGAAATCCTCGACCCACGGGAGAGAGCTAACAAGCAAATATAGATTGAAAAAGCCAAGGCTTGTGGTCTTCACTAGATTGTGATGGAGATCTCCTGGGGACAAATACGCAAAACAGCACACTGACAAATTAATTATAATTTAAATTTTGATAGTCTGACAAGTCGGGTCAGATAAAACTCCATAGTAGGGCTTCCATTTTTCTGTCATAAAGCGGCTTAAATCAGTCTAAAGCCAGTTTTTTACCTTAGCCGGACACGGAGTTACAGTATCCAAGTGCGTAGTGTGGGATAAAACTACCGGTTTCATGCACTTGCCGCATTCATTTGCTTTGCTCCGTGTAATGATCCGATCCTTAAGAACCCTATACTGAATAACCTTAAACTGTGGCCAATAACGTAATATTAAAGTTGCGCGCCTTGTCGGATCCGGCCATCGTAGCGCTATTATCCTCAGATCCTGACGGAATAACCTAGCTTAAAACCTGCGGGTATCAAACCCGGCAACAGATTTTAAGGTATTTAGTTATGCTGCCAAGCTTAGGCGGCTAAGACAATAAGTTCCCGGTTTTCAATAGTTTTATAATCAGTAACCTGCAGGTTGATCAGGCATGGTGAAACCGCATGTACAACTGAACACACACACAAGAAAACTTCCGGGTACGGTTTTTCCCCTTGTTTTGCTGTCCTCACCATTCATTTCCCTCCGCCTGCTAACCGGGAATATCCAAATGAACGGAAGACTTCACGCAAATCCTAGCCGGTTCACCAAATCTACCTATGAGCAAGACTGGACAAGGATGGTTTTGTTACTTATACATCTAACTTGGACCTTTCCCAACCAAATCTCAGTTCCCATTTTATATCATGACCCCTTCAGTAAACTGTGTTCAGTGAGTATATATCAGTTGCAAAGTGAAGTACATTGATTTTAAAAAAATCTAGAGGCATTTTAATAGATTCATAATATTTATTATTTTTATTTTTTTCAAGAGAGCAAGTGCATCAATATTTATGCTCTTTTTTCCCCTCTCATATTTTCCTCGTAGGTCCTTTTTGAAACTGAGTCACTGAAATAGCGTGGGTTCTACACAACAAATGACATAGTGACTCCCACTCAAGAAACGAATTCACTGAGGAAGAGAGGCCACTAAGAAAAAAAAAGCTTATGTAATTGCCGTGTTTTTTACGTCATTTCTCGTTCCCAAAAAAATTTAACTTTCATAAAGATATCAAAAAAGATATCTAAAGTCATTGCAAGTGCGCCGAATATATTGTCCAGCGGAATGATCGTAGAGCATGCGTAGTTTATATAGAAGAAGGGTTGTGGCAAATGGAGGCTGTTGTTGTGTAGTGTCGAATAGAGGTGTGGTTGAAAAATAACATTTTTTACCCCCAAAACAAGCCCAAGGTGAGTCAATTGCGATTGTTATCCCTTCTTCATTAATCTATCTACGATTCAATCGAAAAAAACCTCTTAAAATTTTCATTCAAAGGGTTTATAATTCGAAGGTTTGCGAAGGTATTGTTTCTTGCACACGCTTTTTTCAAGAGTCTCGCTCTATTGAATCAAATACGCTTTGAATATTTGACTTCTGATGGAGTTTACCTGGATTACAATCGCAGAGTTAAACTTTACAGCGACTTTAGATCCTATTCTATCATATTCATCGAGTAAACCTTTCTTAAACCGTCCGTATCTTTTAGTATTGTATTTTCCCTCAACTGTGTGGACTGTGTCGAATGCCTTAGAGAGCATGGCGTGACGAGTTATTCAGACGATCATGTCTACAAAATTACTTTCTTCGATATTCTCTACGTTTCTTCGTGATACCAACGCTAGAACAAAAACTCTAACAAAATTTCCTTAATACAAGAACACGAGATGTATTTAGGATTGCGATCGACAAATTATTTGCTACTGGCTTCTCGACATAGCACACTGCCTTGCCATTGTAATAATCATCATCTAGACGTTCCAAGAAATTGAGAAGGCTGCTTCAGGGCGCTGGGATATTTAAAAGATAATTATAATCATAGAATGACTTAGTTTCGATTTGCAAATACCACACTCAGACACACATAGACACTCTTAAATTCAAGGATTCACATTGTTATTTGAATTATTTTTGTGAACGGATCTAAATTTTTTACACTAAGAATGACTGCAACTTCCAATTATATGGTCAATTTGGTATCGGAATAACTATAGAACACTCCACAACAACTTATTAGAATGCAGAAAGCTTTTGAGAACCATGCAATAATAATTGAAGGCCAAGGGATTAGTGCATGTATATCATTTGCAGGGTCTTCTTTCTATGTTGTACCCTTGGACAATTCAATAATTATTTGAATTATCTTTTGTGACAAGATCTGGGAGAGGGAGGGATGAATTTTGCAATATTGGGTAAATTTGTTCATTTCATCAATGTTATGAATAGTTATGAGACAACCTCACAACTTTCATATTTATTTCTACAAGATGGAACTGTTCATTTGTAGAGGCTCTCATATTTATTGTACTTTTTGACAATATCAGGACTCATAAGAGATAATCTGATCTAAACATGCAGGATAGGATAGGATAGGATTTTGGACTTATCAGTTATATTTCAAATTTCAAGAAGAGCACAAAGCAGTTTAGCTTATTTATTGTTGTTAAGTTAAGTTTTATGTTTTTTATTTCCTAGGTGACGATATATCTACAGGTCTCTTATCCACAGACACACCAGCCAATAAACCATGGAAGGCCTCAAACGAAAAGTTGTGCAAACCAGAAAAGAAGTTGAAAAGGCTGAAATCAAGGAGAAGTATTTCCGTAAGCTACTGAGAAGACAAGGAGAACGAGCAATCTTAGCTGAAATGGAAGCAGATGGACTCAAAAATAGAATTAAAGATGTTGAAGCAAAGATCAACAAAATAAATGACAAGACCTATCAGATTTCTCTAGGAGTTCAGGCAAAATCACTTGAAGCTGATGACAGTGAAAAGGATAGAAAAACCATGGAAGGCAAGGAATATGATCATAGTGATCAAATTGCCCTTCTTGAAGACAGAGTTGCTGATGTAGTACGAGATGTTGACGAGAAGGAAATCCGACTTGAGGAAGCAAAGAGACGTCTTAATGAAACAAAGGCTAACCTCACAAATGCTAACAAGAGGGCTGAAGAAGCAGAAGAAAAGATTGGCGTCCTCGAGAATGAAATCCATTCCATGTGTAAAGATCTCTACACCTTGGAGAGAAAAGCAGAGCGTCGTTTCAAGAGGAATGATTATTTTGCAGATAAAGTTGAAGATATGGATTTGAGACGTAGAAATGCCATCCTGCGAGCAGATGACTCTCAGATTGAAGGCAAACAGCTGCAGAATCAGTCTGACAAACTATCTAGTAAGTACTACTTGTAACACTGAATATTTGTTTGAAAGCTTGCCTCTCAGGGCTTAAAAAAATGGCCAGTTAACAGTCAATATCCGGCCAAATTTGGTGCTTGACCTGTCAAATACAGTTTTGAATGCACATGTTGACTGGTCATAGTGACAAACCTCTAGAGATGCATTTTCTTTTCTTCTTACTCTTCAAAAAACTTCATAAGTATCCCAAGGGAGTCAGAACCATAACACGATAAGTTTCAACACAATAGTTAAGCATCCCTCTAGGGTTTTGTCATATCAAAATTCAGAAAGTTATTGCAGTACAATGTTCCCTGCTGGCAGAGTCTCCTTTTCTTTTTTTTTCGCTGGATCGGCGTTCACAGGGAAAAGGAGACTCTGCCCTGATCCATTAAATTTTCTGATCTGACCGCCGTCCACAGTTGTGGACGAATAAACCAGTTTCCAAACCGGTTTTAGATTGAACACCAATACGCATGACAACTGAAAAGTCTGCTGTACAATTCACGAGCCCGCAATACTATTGAGCATGTCCTTTTGTCAAAAGTGCTGACCATTTATGAGCCCACTATTCTGTCTGTCATGTGGATCATTAGTTGCTTAGTAACGCCCACGCATGCGCAACGGAGAATTTAACGGATAGGGGCAGAGTCTCCTTTTCCCCGCGAACGCTGATCCAGCGAAAAAAAAAAAGGAAAAGCAGACTCTGCCAGCAGGGAAAGCACAATGGATTAGATCTATTAGAATTTCAGTGGACAAATTTAATAGCTATTCTGTAGAGATGTGGTCCAAAGGTTTGGGTTGCTGGTTTGAGCCTGTGGTTGCTATATGTGAATTAAGTTTGTTTGATGTGTTGTTCTTTCCTGTGCTATGAGGGTTTTCTCCAGGTACTCTGGTTTCCTTCCTCCATAAAAATCAACATGTGAGTGAGCGTTGTGTGAAATAATGAATGTAGTGGTAGTGTGTGTGAGAGTAAGGAGTCCGCAATTAGTGTGAAAGCATTTGAACAACTAGACACTTAAATAAAGAAATTTATTATCATTATTTATTACTCAACCAGAATATCTAAAGTAGATTACTCTATGAAGTTCTCAGCAATAGAAGTCTCTCAAAAGGTGCAAGACTAAATTAATGTCATTCAAGACTGATGTTCTCAAATATTTTTCTCTCTTTTACAGATTCTTTATCTCGTGAAAAGAAGAGAGTAGCATTCATGAAAAGAGAGCTGGAAGATGCTTTAGCAGACTTGAATATTGCAAGGAACTAAAACTACGGCATGACATGAGAAGTGCATTTGTTAAGTGAAAGACGAACATTACATCAAGGAAGAAATAATGTACAAGTATGTTAAAGACATTAAATGGGATTCAGCATTTTAAAAAAATCATTTCACAGACCAACAAGCTTAAATTAAGGTCCCATTAATCAGATCTTTTAATTCTGGAATGAAATAATTTGTTTTCTTGGAGGTTGCCATGTTTTCCTTGAGGATATATAAAATGTCAGATTTTGGTCGTGGTAAACTTGTGTTGAAGTGAACAAACAAGTCTACTGGGGCTGGAAAGGATTTGTTTTTAGTAAAATTGGCCCACATACAGCATAAGGCCTTTAGTGACTGTTAAAAAAGGATATGAATGCAAAACTCTGATTTAATTTGTCAATATCTAAATATTGTTTTAATAATGTGTAATAACAATCATGCCGATCCATCAGAATAGTCTACTTCAAGTTACCTGCGTTCTGTGAAACTGTGCCTTTGAATCTAAGCAAGACAAATGCTGAGTTTTCACTGGTGAGCTTTCAAATTGTTCACATCTATCTATCTTTGCAAGCTCACAGTTCATCTCGGCTACTTTATAGGATGGTACAATACTCTCTCCTGTGCATAGAATAACTTAACACCTTTTTATTTTTTCTTTCAATGTAAAATTCTTGTGTGAATACTACCTCTTCTTCTTTTTACTAAATCAAGCTATAAAATATCCTCAGAAAATTCAAATTAGGAAAGGAAGTAATTATAGGACAAGCTTTTTGAATTAAATCCTTGTAATCGTTGATTCAGTTTATGATAAACTAGTTTCAATGTAAGAATTTTTTTTAAAGAAATTGTACTTTAAGTTTATGCTTTTACAAATATGAATTGTTAAAATACTTTTGTTTTAGATTTAAAACAAAATAAAATTCCATTGTAAATGTATTACGTATGCATATAAAAATTACTTTCAAAAAATGCTCAAAATATGTAGATTTATCTTTTGATAAGTAAGAAGTATTAGATATATGAACGTGTATTTTGTATATCTAATATTTCTCTGTCCTGGAAGTAGCAACTTGAATACAGCTCAATTTCCAAGACAAAACAATGGGTTCCTATTCTTAGCATATTGGAATTCTTTTGTTTTGTCTTCCAAATTGAGCTGCTCTGATGTCACGTAGAAAGGTTTTTATATCTTGAACTGGGATGTTACTAAAACAGGGAATGGGGAATGACCGGGAACGGGGAATGAAGACTGGGTCGAGGAATTTATAGGCTAATTAGGGTTAGGGTCGGTTAGGGTTAGGGTTGATAACACCTCGCCCCAGTCTTCATTCCCCGTTCCTGGACATTCCCTGTTCCTGGCCATTCTCCATTTCCGGTTTTAGTAACCTCCCTTGAACTGCAACGCATAGGATAGCAAGAATATCCAAAAATTCTATTACACAAATTTGCCATGTCCCATACATTGGTTCTCTCATTGACTCAAACACAAAGCAATCAATCGAGGATTATAAAAGGTAGTTACAAAATATTTTCCAAAGCTTGCAGTCTCTGTAGAATGCTTTGTATATGACCGATGAATATAGATAAAATATCCAACTATGAAAGAAAATGTTTCGTCATACTGAAGCCACCCCAGCAAAGGCCCTCGACAAGATCAAGGGTGGGGCAGTAGCAGTTGAATAATCTGCAAACTTCAAGTTCAGTTTCTTTACAGAATTTATTGTCCTTTTATGATAATCTATCCCTCCAATAATGTACAGATCCCGTACTGCCTCATCGCCACCATACACTGCAGCAACAGCCGCTCCACTACGTGGTTCCATTGTATTTCTTATAATCAACCAGAGATTCAGATCTGGGTTGTATTTCTCTATGGAATCCAGGACCCCCACACTATTAGATCCACCAATCACATAAATCCTTTCTCCATACGTCACTACACCATGCGACATTCTAGCCTTGTTGAGGCTATTGATGTCGGCCCATTTATTAGCCATAGGGTCGTAGCATTCCACATGTTCGATTTCGGAGATTCCGCAGTAGCCACCGACAGCGTAGAGTCGACCTTGGAGGGGTGTTAGACCGAAGTGGCTTCTGGGTAGTCTCATTGAAGCTATTTGGGTCCATTCATTTTGGATTGGATCGTAACGTTCAACTGTTTTGAGGGCGGAGCCATTGTGGGATCCACCGGCTGCATACAGCCAGCCCTCCAGGATAGCCACTGCTAGAGAACCTATGTGGTGATATAAAATGTCAATATATCACATAGGCATACCAATGTAGTGGTAGTCTGCAGAAGAGAGAGCCTGTTCACTAGCTATGGGGTCCTTGGCTACGTGCTTTGCCTACAGGACCGATAATCCTTTCCTAGTTTTCTCATTTTAGTTGTAACGTGAATATGTGATCGAGAAGAGAATTTGTTGAGGCTTGTGTGGAGGCTAGTGATCCTATTCACAGCTAGTGTCAGACTAGTCGCAAAAAATATTGACTCTACGTGACGCTATATAATGATGATTCACTATAAAGCTAGCTGACATTCATCAAGTCGTGCGACAACATCGATCACTGCATTCGTTGTGTATGTATGTATAACACAAGAAAACTTCGATTATATTTCATTTGCTGTAAGTTGCATATAGAGGCTTTGCACCAATCTGTGATGGCAGCCATGACGGGAGGCAGGAACAATTGAATCTGGTCTAATTTATTTACATGAGAAAGAATTAAGTTTCCCAGGAGGAAAAGACTCTATTGTTGTGCCTCCTGTCATGGCTGCCATCACGTGATGGTGCAAAGCCTCAATACGCAAAATGACTACAATCGATGTCACGCGACGCAATTTGCGTGTTGCGCACCATATTGCCGAAGTAGAAAACCATACTTATTTCAACAACATTGCCAATCGACTGACATAATGCGAGCAATTTTACATCGTGTGTCTGCCCCTTTAGAAAATGCTCTCAAACTATTCTGCTGACACCATTGTCAGTATTTTTGTTTTGCACATGCGCGCGGTGCAAGAAACACGTTAAACAAGTTAATGTTCATTAAGTACTTACCTTTGCACTTGTTGAGTGAAGCAACTGAAGTCCACTGACCAGTACAAGGGCTGTAACATTCCACAGTCACAAGATCCGCATAGTCATTATTCACTCCTCCGACAGCATACAGCTGACCATCAAGTACTGCTGACCCCACTTGTTTTCGCGCTATGATCATTGGTGCAACGAAAGACCATTTCTTATCGTTAAAGTCGAAGAACTCAACAGTGTTCAGAACTGTTCCTTGTTCTACCAAATATAAAAAACAATACATACTGTAGTTAAAATACTATGAAAATCGTAGTGAGACGAGTGGGAAGTTACTGTGTGGGAAAACGTTACCAAATGGATACTTCAACCCACGCAAACTGGTTGCTAGGCATATTAGATCATTGGTGAAGTGTAACCATGGGAACTAACAAACCCGTTAAACAATGTGTCAGATTTGCTCGAGTTTAATTATATCTCAGCTAAGCGATGATTTATATATAAAATAATATTAGCAGTATGTTCATACTTGGCTTGTTATGAAGGTATGACACGAAGCTCATTCTCATCCAGTTTGTATAGCGCGGTCAGTCCCATGCATTTATCTTTTGAAAACAGCTAAAAATGCTTCGAAGTACCCGGGAAAACATTGCATAATGGACGACTTTGAAGATGTTAGGAACTGATAAGTTTGCATACAGATCAGAGAGTGTAAATCCATTCTTCTTGAATTACATAGATAAAATAACAAAATGGTTTGTTCGTTATTCATGGAGGGATGAACGAAAACTGACACGGGCCGGTAATTTTTTTTTTCAAGATTAAAGGGCCATAGCCAACCACCATGCTTTACGATTTATTTATATTTTTAAAACTCGTTGCTTTTGAAAACTGAAATACAACCAAAAACTTACAATGCAATGATTGTATAATACTCACGATCCAAAATATTACTATTTTGTCTAAGATTGTAGCGGATGGAAACGGATTCGGTTGACGATTACTAGATTCAAGATGGCTTATTTTCTGTATGTGAGAAAATCGATTTACGACCGCGAAGCATGATGGTTGGCTATGTCCCTTTAATATACTCATTTGGGAAAATGAAAATGTTAGAACCTTCCCTTGTGGTCTAACTAGGCCCCTTTCCAACTTAATTAACTGAAATAAATCAATCGTGTAACCCCACCCCTGGTCTAGAAAAAATGTTAACGTTTCTATAATTCAAGAGGACCTTCTCTCTAAGTGGCAACAATTTCGCTGAGATCCATGCAACCATTTTCCCCACGCCCATGTCCCTCCTAGATAGTGATTGTATAGGCCCTTAGTTGCTCATTAGTCAATGTCGCCCGGTTCCAGTCGCGCGAAATCAAAGCGACATACGGAATTCCAAGATACTTGAAAATTCAATGCGGGAGTTAATGGTCGAGACAAAAACTGAAATAAAAAAATGAAAGCTAGGTGGCTGTCTCTGTACCTCCCAAGCTATGAAACAATGCAGATCATTTGAGAAAGTGAAAAAAGGCAGCTATTTCCGCCTTATTATCCGTTGTTTTAGTGCGCGTTCAGTTCATGAAAAGTTCGACGTTTGAACTGGGCCTTAGAGATGAGATTTACTTGGCAAAATTATCACAAATTTTTCTTAATAGTTTTCTAAGCTTGGCGCTTTTTCTGGGTCAGTTGCTTTCAACACTTAACCCGCTAAGAAGGGATCCTGTCAATTAACGCAATCATTAAACGTTTGATATGATATCATCACATCGGTTACATGTTTCTACTTGTAAACTTCTTGTAATAAATTGAAATTTAAAATTCAATGAAATTTCAATTTATTTTCATTTTTAGAACATTACCTTCGCCACCAACCACATAAACAGCACGACTTGATTTCTCTCTAGGAATAGTACGGCTCGTCTTGTTCTTGTCTCGCCTCTCTGGGATTAGATGGTAGTCAATGGCCTCAAGGACATAATTACGACACACAGGATCATTCATAATAAGATTTTCTTTAGCAGCCGTGTCGATTAGATATTTCCTTGTAAGCAAAGGGAATCGAACGTGTTCCAGTAATTCTGAGAGATACGTTTTCCGAGTTTCCAAGTCATGACGAACCCAGGCCATAACTGCTTCAAAAACTCCACTCTCTGATGGTATATTTAGTTTATCGTGTCCCAAAAGACGAACCAACTGTTTATGAGATAAAGTAACGAAATCCGAATGCTTGAAAACGGATGTGAAATTTCCGCGTATAAACCCCTCAGCAAGCGCAGACAGCTCCGTGCATCCGTGAAGATCTGCCAGATTCCATATTGCTAGTGAATTTGGGACATTGATATTTTTTCTCAAGAACTCGTAACATGCATTTTCAACTTTGATAAACTGTAGCATACTAGCTGCGGATAGGATGGTCTCTACATTGGCACTGTCAATGTTTGCTTTTGAAGTATAAGCAAAATCTATGAGTTGTCCCAGTGATTTTGAGTCCACTTCTTTAATCGTGATTCTTTCCAGTTGACTTTCTTTCATTTCGCTCAAAAACATAGCTCTAAAGTACTCGCTCACTGATGCAAGGACGACTCTGTGTGCTCTGAATTCTGTGCCATCATCCGTGGACAAAAGGACATCACAGAATGATCCATCGTGGCGAAAATCATTCATTTGGTCGAGAATTGTGGATGGACCAGCATTGTCCTCGTATTCAAAACACACTCCTGTTCCCATTCTATCTCCGCCACACCGAGACTAGCTGATAAACAAATCTGGAGTTTTCCAAGTCAAAATATGAAGAATGGTTTGTCTGCTCGTTGGACGTGGCTGGTGAGATGAAATTAAAATGTTTTGATCTGATGGGCATAAATTTACAAATTTGTTATTGTGATCAAAGCATTGATGAAAGTGTGTCTCTCCATTGGAGGTCTGATCTTTTGTCTCCAACAGCTGTGCCACGTGCCTTATGAATATTAATATCGATCTATCCAGTTTTTCTATTGGTTCATTTATTGACAAAGGCAATCTTAGCAGTAATCTCATTGGCCGACTGGAAGTTTACAAAAAAAAAAAAACAGGAAAAAGGCGGGAAATGTAGGTATTTAGCGATTACACAGCAGGAGAGTTTGAGTAGACTTTATTTAATGCACGCAAGTGTACCTTAACGGTTGACATTCCTGCCGATACTATTTTAGTCCATCTTTGTGCCATGGTGTCCTATTTATTAAATTTTCTAAATTCTATGAGTTAAAATGTGGCGCAGAATCTTTCAAGCAAAGAACACTAGCCCTTGAACATTACATTTTATTCTAACAGGTTACATTATGAAAAAGGGGAGCGTGTTTTTTCTAGTGATTATCAATCGAGCAAATCGGCTTTAAATTAGATTGATGTATATCTTCGGTGCACCAAGTTCAATTAACATTCCCGAGACTTTTATAATTTATGAATCAATTTGCAGCCTTCTTCTCGTGTCACGAAAAGACTAGTATAGAGTGAGACCACTTAGCTTTATTTTAATTGTCAGAAACTCGAGGCTTGCTAAAAATTTTAACCGAAACATATTCAGTTGTTTGCAAGTCCGTCTTTGGCCGGTTTGTCTTGGTAACAGCTCTCGTCTAAATACATTTAGAAGTGCTTTTCATTCTAAACTGAGCAGGGAAGAAATAAGTGCTATTGATTAGGAGTTAATGAGCAGATTAGTTAGTATGCATATAAAAAGTAATTTCTGTTCAGCTAGCGGAAAAAAAGATATGAATGTCTAATGAGAGTTTTAAAAGTAAAAATGACATGTTTTCATGTTGGCTCACATGATTAGCTCAAGTGATCAGGTGAGGACCAAAGGGCGTCAAAACACTAGTTTTTCTTTGGCCCTTAGAACATGCCGGGGAAATCCTAAGCTAAAAAATGTCTACTTGCAATTGTAGTTGATATTGAAGCATCCCCTCCCATCATCCCCTTCCCCCTCCATCCGATCTGGATGAATAGGAAATGAAACCACAAATTGGAAGGGAAGTGGATGGGACTGCAATTGCAATTCTTGTCCTCGGTTCAGTGAAATATAAAAGTGATGTTAGTTTTCAAATAAAGTATTTATATACGTACCCCTTGCACTGAATCACAATCTCTATCTGACGAACCTGGAATCAATGGAAAATATATTGACATGAAAAAAGATTTTGAACTGGCTCAAGAAAGGAAGGGAATTCTTTTGCTTTTGACCTCCAGATTGGAAATTAGTGTACGGGTTTCTGCCAAAACATCTAATGCCTTGGCAAAGGTTGAACGCTATGCTGTCTATTGATAATTTATCTCTTTCACTCAAATCATTTGATAATCACATGCATTGGATTTGTCCTATTACTGGGTTCCCTGTGGTTAACATGGATTTCCGAGTTCTTCCGAATCAGTTCCGAGTCGTTCCGAATTTTCGTGTAAATCCAAGATGGCGGACAGTTGTGGTGTTTCGATTCTTTTGAAAGCTTGGCGAGAAAGGTGGACTCCACTGCAATGGTTGGTCGAAATAAAGAAGAAAGTAAAAAAAGATGGTCATAAAGGACTTGCAGGTTAGTTGAGTTGCTCGTCAGGGTCAAAATTTTTGCGAAAATAACGATTTACTAAGCTTATTCAAAACCATGCCATGATATAAATATGACAGATCAGTTGGTCAACCAGAATTTTTTTGTAGGCTTTTTTGTCAAGATTGTTGTAAAATGGCAGTCGAATGTCACTAGTTGTGTGTGTCTCGAATGGTATATTAACCTTACATGTGATTTATTACAGTTAAATATTATATAAAGTACTGATGAATGTCTTAGAAGAATGAGGGTGTATGAAACATCTGACAGGGTGTATTAAATGCACCTATCAATACAGTTAGAGTGGATTTCGGCATAACTTTTGAATACCCCGCAATAGACCTCCTCGGCTTGGCCGTAATTCAGTTCCCATAGGACCATTTGTTTTGTTTAATGGTTATGCATGAGAAGACACATGAATATGTATACACCTCAAACAAAGAATCTTAGTCTCATGGGAACTGAATTGGGAAAACATTACGCCCAAGCCGAGGAGGTCTATTGATATTCATGATATTCATTCTATTGTGTTTCTATTGTTATGGATGCATCGTTCTCAAAAGATGAATATTATGAATATCATTTCAGGGGTATTCTGAAGCTATTCCCCAATATTTTTGGACAAGGCATTGTACGACATTGATACAGCCACTGCAAGTTGCGGCTGTGCCATAAGTTTTTCATATGAAAGTCATATGAAAACTGCTCTAAGCC
>OCZR010037477.1:28572-40893 GCA_900234385.1 Anemonia viridis
CCCCCTTTTCATATAGTATTCTTTTGTTGACCCCCCCCAATTTCTCTAGCCACCCCACTCCTAAAACATAAATGCTCCTTAAGCAGATTGCATGCAACAGTTGTAAGCAAAAGTTAATTGTACCATGTAAATTGGTAAAGATCTTGCAACCTGTAGGGCAAAGTAATTCTTCCTTTTCTTATTATCTAAACTGAATTTTGGTTATCTTTTAAAGGTTATCCTAGACGCGGCCCGATCACGTGACCTGGACCGAGCATTTATGACACAATGGATAGCCTCACACATTCCTGAGAGTGATCACTCACGAACATTTTACTCCAACCCTCAGTACCCACCAAACCCTGCAACTGTTAACCTTCTACTAAATCAGTTTTACACCAGAGGACCTTTCATGACAAGGTATTTCTGTTGGCATATACCTGTCACACAAGCATTTCCTTGTGACATTGGGTCTCACATTCTCACTATATTTTTTTACAAACAATAGGGCTGTTAAGTGTGACGTCATTCAAATAAAAAAAACGACTTCTGGATCCAAAATGGAAAACAGTTTTACGAAGATTTTTCTTATTTTTTCCTCATGACAATTTTCTTGTCCACAGTTAACTACGTGTTTCGGGTGAAGATTAAATCACTGAGAAGTTTTTTCTCTTTGTTTTAGCCGGTTTTATGAGCAGTGGGACCCGGAAATATGTCACAACTTATCAGCCCTATAGACTTTTTTACCAATACGCCGGCCATCTTGAATTCTATTGTTTTTAGTGAGAAATCATGGGATGCCGAGGCGGTAAATGCTAGAAAATTTATAGTATGCAGAGCTTTTACAGTATATCTTTAATATCTTTACGTAGAGATAAATCAAGGCTAGATTACCATGACAACATTAAGAAAAAAAGAGCTGTGATTTAAAATGTTTATGAGATTTGTTTATTCTTTTCAGTGACGCTCGTTGGGACGACCTATGTGTTAATGTACCAATAGCCATGCATGAAATGCTCAAGTCATGGCAGTATGAAAGCCACACTTGTTCATCAGACACCATTCAGGTTGGTTCCTCATAATTAATATTATATAAATAAGATATAGGAAGTGATTTACTAAAGGACAAAAATTGAGGCAAAATTTGGACAAAAAGTATTTTGCAAATAAAACTGGTACATGCCTTTTTATATTTTAAAATCAGAAACTTTGTGAGAGCATAAAGTACGAAGTGCCGGCATGGGCAATCTGTGTATGCTGTTGGTGTTGTGGGTACAGTCATGAACTGAGGATGGAACAGCGTGCTTATTACACAGGAGAAAGATCTGAAACTGGCTTGGTACAGTCTGGGTAAGTTATCCTGACAACCCTCATTACCATGGTAACAAATTGACATGCTTCCTTGACAACATCCATCACCATGGTAACAGATTGACATGCTTCCTTGACAACACCCATCACCATGGTAACAGATTGACATGCTTCCTTGACAACATCCATCACCATGGTAACAGATTGACATACTTCCTTAACAACACCCATCACCATGGTAACAGATTGACATGCTTCCTTGACAACACCCATCACCATGGTAACTGATTGACATGTGCTAATGATTATAATCTTTATTTCAGGTTGTTACAGTTTCTTCTGACTCCAATAAATGCCAAAGGAATGCCACAAACATTTACTGACAGGTATCAATGAAGTTCTTCATCCCTCACCCCTACCCACCGTCATTTTTCGTGATACATCTGATTGGATTCATATGAAGATAAAGTGCACATCCACTTTATTTCCCCCCGAACTTTCCCATGATGCATCATTGTATTCTTGTCCTAAAACTTCAAGAAATGTTTCAAACCCCCAACATGCCCATAAATCTGGTTTTCATTTTTCAGATGTTCAATGATGGTCGAAGTCATGAAACAGATGTCTGTCAATATTGAGAGGAAGGGTAAGTATCAACCCTGAAAAACTGTAAAACACACATTTTCTGGCTGATGTCAATCTAGCAATACTAAGAGGATCAATTATGTACATGGTGCAATTTAATAGGATAGCGATGCAAAACAAATAAAGAGAAGGTTTACATGTTGCAATGGAGATGCAGCTGTTCCCAAAAGTAAAAATGAATATTACCTTTTCACAGCAATTGCTACAACTTGTCTTCCTATGTTTTTCAAATTGCACATACTGTATATTACATGCCGCAATGTTCCATGCAGCTCGTGTTACAACACACCTGTTCGAAAAGTTGCATACTAAAATCTTTCGGTGTAACCACGTAATAGGTGAAATTCAAGCCATTGGAATTTAAATACTAAATGTGGTTAAATGGAATTTGGGCAAAGTTAGAATTGAACGAATGGAATAGTGTTTCGATCCCATATTCGATTGTATATATAATTATTGCTCAATGCTTGACCACGCTTATCATTGGTCACAACAGTATAATGCATCGAGAGATTTTAGCGTCTTAGGTAAGGGACTATTCGATCGCTAGCTAGCTTATCTACACGCCAGCACGACGATTCTATGGCTGACAACGTACACTATCCAAACAAGATCGCTATCATATACTGTTGTTGACCACGCTAGCTTGCTTATCAATGATCGCAGTAGTTATATGCCTAGGGATCCTTCAATGCTACCCACGTGATCTCTCGCGTTTTATTGCTCTGCCCAGTTCGATACGCTATCAGTTCGCTAGCTAGCCGAGCGTAGTTGTTGCCTTTCAAAAGTTCCCACCCACCCCTCCACTTGGTAGGTATATAGGTAGGTTTTCCACTGACCAGCGATCAGTGTGACAGGTGCACGATGGGGTCGTAACAGGGTTGCCATGGCTACCGCCACCTTGTACCTGGCCTCTGTCTCCCCACCGACCAAGCACCTAACGCCAAGCTCATCTATGAGTGATGAGTTTAATGGGAACCAAACTTGTATAATAGCTACTTGTCTGGGTCCGCTCATGTGAAAATAGGCATAAAAACAGTCAGAAGTGAAACATGATTTGTTTGTATCTTCACAGATTATATTCCAAGCAGCAATCCTGCACCTATCAATGAACCAATAACCAAAGTAAGTGATTACCAGAACCTGTTCAATTTTTTTTCAAGGAATTGTGGTTGGGAATATCTTTGTAAAAAAAACATTCTATGGTTCTAGCAAAAGGTCTTACTTTATTCTAGGGTTAGCTGGATTTTTGATATATGAATGTTGGTGATCCATTTATTCTTTTCAGAACATGTGTCAATTATTAAACGATGTCATCAAACAGAAAAATATATCCAGCAAAATTCTACTTCAATTTAAACAACTCTTGATCCTGGGTGGAGCGGAATGGTTTTGTTCTACGATAATTAAGGTATCTAGTCGCATTTTTTATGATAATAGTGTATGACAGCACTCGACGTACACCTAATGACAATTTGAATATCTATTTTTCGATCCAGGAATTACTTAAATTTAGTCGGCAGGAAGACATTTCTAATGCAGGTATGCTATTAAATCTATTTTGAGTCCAGAGAATCTGAATTGTACTATACGTATGGCAATACCATGGGCTTCCTGTCTATTTGCATCTGGAAGGAGGGATTGTATTGTAGCCTTCATGAATTCATCAAACTGAAGAGTAGCAATCTTAGGAGAAGGTGAAAGGAAGCCCTTGACCCCCGTCAGAACAAACTCAAGGTCAACCAATCAGAATTAAGGATTTGATCACATGTTATTTTGATTCTAGCATTTTCCATGATTCTGCCAAGAGAACCCATGAAATACGAGTTCCTTCTTTAAATTAATCGTGAACACTAGTCAAACTCATGGCCGAAATTTAATTCAACCAAAAAGAAAACTCTTACATCGTAAATGGAAAAAGCTCGGAAAAAGCTAACCAAAAATAGTGACCCATAATTCCTTTCGAGGAAGGCAATCAACTCAGCTGGAAGGAATGTTTTGTTAACGAAGCTCTTGTTTCTTTGTAGCTGACATTGCGAGCTGTCTTATGTTACTCGACACCAAACTCCTCGTCCCAGTCCTAATCAGACGCGCTATCCCCCTTTATCTTCACCATAGTAACGCTAACTACGTCCTTCAGGATCCAAAGGTAGGCCAAATAAACGTTATACGCTCTTTCACTGTATCATGTTTTGGGAATCAAGGGTGGTAGTGCATCTTTTATTTCGCTTCTGCGTCTACGTCCCTCTATTGATTTGAGGGTTTATCCGGGTTATTCGGTCATCCTTCCTCTGCCAAACCTTACAAGCTAGACTCTAATCCATCTGTGAGTTAGCCATGCTTAGAATTAGATCTGCCCTGCTCTAATTTGCCTGGGCGGAGATAATGAAAACGCAGCTGTTTGTATGGTTTTCAGCAATATCTTAATGCATTCATTAAGATTGGACAAGGACTTTAACGTAGGCCCTGTCTCCCAACCCTTCCTTAACCTATAAATGGGGGACATACTGTAAAAGAACCTGTTGAATTATTCGTATAAGAGTAGGGGATTGTCTCCCGGTTCAACAGCCTATCCCAATTTTGAGGCATAACACTAACATACTAACATTTC
Source organism: Anemonia viridis (assembly GCA_900234385.1). Taxonomy (NCBI): domain Eukaryota; kingdom Metazoa; phylum Cnidaria; class Anthozoa; order Actiniaria; family Actiniidae; genus Anemonia; species Anemonia viridis. Next base: position 33,119 of record OCZR010037477.1, read on the forward strand.
TCTCATGATTGTAAGCTGCACGTCTGCTAATAGCGCCTTAATATGCAGCCCGTAAAGTCCTCCACTAATTGTAAAGCGCATTGGGACATTTGTGAAATGCGCTATATAAGAACTCCCATTATAATTATTATTATTATCATAGCTTGATCAGATTCGTATATCTTCAGGGCTGGGGACTGGCTCGTCTAGCAGCACACGCTGTCAATTTTGGTCTCCTGTGTGAACAGAGCCACGACGATGAACAGCAGCAGCAACGACAAGGAGCTAAGCAAGGAAAGTGAGTAACCAGAAATTCCTTTAGAAATCAATGGAATTCTTGCTTGAATTCAGTTAACTAGAACTGAAACTCGACGCTTTGATTTTTAGTTCATCAACAGAAAAGCAACAAAATTTAAGATATTTTACCTCACAATCTCATATACAAAAAGCTCTTGGTGAGTAGATTTTGATTGTAGATTTTAGAGTTATTGTGGTATAAACCGTAGCATACAGGAGTCACGATATGCAGTCTTGCGAACCAATCAGAGCGCAGGAATTATTGTTCAACCAATCAAAGAGCCAAGTGGCGCCGTCACGGTCACGTTCAACCTTCTTACAGCGCAAACGAAATGTGCGGTAACTGTAGTTTCTCAGGTCCGTTCTGTTAACGAGTTTTTCCAGCCTACCTGGGCGACTCTACTGCAGAACTAACGGCCCTGATAATTTCTCATTTCCTGTGTTTTGTTTCTTGCTGCATCCAAACAGTCTGGCTCTGTGAGGAGCTTGTTTCAGTTGTAGATGATAACAAGGTCGGACCAGTAGCATCTGTCCTGAAGAACTTTTTACAACAAGCCGCACAGTGTAACAGCCCAACCTCAGGGTCTGTCCTGGCCTGTTTACCCACTGAACTGGTAAGAAATTTGTTTTATATGTCAGTACGTACTAGCGAGCTTACCGTCCCCTCTCCTATCACTTTTAGTGGTACTGATACCTTTTACAATTAACATTATTACGTATTACTACCTACTACTGCTCCTACTGTTGCTGCTGTTCAGTTGCTATGGCAATAGACCCCTTGCAGCACGTCGGAATGCAGCTAGTTTCCAATTCTGGGGAGATTGAAATTCTTTTCGTTCTGCCCTCCAAAATGAGATTCCGACATGCTGTAAGTGGACTATTGCCATTAGTATTGCACTTTTGCAGGCTTTTATTTTTATTTCTGGTCAGCGGTGATAAGCTTAATAAATGAGCGTTGGAGTGATTTCTACAATTCCTTCCCCCACCCCCCTCCTCTAAGCAACAGTCTCGCGCAACAGTCAGATCATATGCTTTTAAAACACCCTGTAATCACTATCCTGTTCATAATATATGAAGCCACCATTAAGAAAAACCACTTTTCACCCATAATATTTTAAGTTCCTATCACCCATAACTCGATATTTTCAGTTCTGATTCCACATGAAGTGAATAAATGAAAGATAGAACAAGTTTATATGGTTTGAGTGATGCATCTTGGAGATATCAAGGTTAGTGCTTCCACTATGCAAATGAGTATGACGTAGCAGGAGGCATCATTAAATATACAAAAACTTTCTGGGACAGTGAAATATCCTTTATAAAACATCATTGTCTTACTGAGGGTTTATGAAAAAGATTTAGCTAATTTGTTTTTGCACAGTAGTCAACGTTCAATTTACAAATGATGACGAACAATCTTAAAAGCCTCCTAGTACGTCATACTCATTAGCATGTTGGAAGCATATGCCTTGATATCTCTAAGATGCATCACTCAAATCATATAAATTGTTTCTACCATTCATTTATTCACTTCATGTGGAATCAGTACTGAAAATATCGAGTTATGGGTGACAGGCACATTAAATAACAATCATTGTCAAAACTTTTATTTTGTATTTAGCTATACGAATACCAAAATATAGGCTACACGCTGTATTGTGCCCTAGGGAGGATTTGTTTCTCGCAGCTCCACAAATGTACCAATCTTTTATGTTCAAACTGATTTTTGTTTTTGGTTTCAGACCGGTAATCTGCTTGAATTAACCCCCATAGTGTGTTGTACACCAGATGTTATCTTAGGGATATGTAGCCTGAAGAATAGTGATGGAAGAAAGCTATGCGCGCGTGTTCTTTGTAGAAGTAAACAAACCGACTAGACATACTGTAAAGACCCACCTTATTTCCAGTATTAAATTAAAAAAGCTAAAAGCTTGTTTAAATGATATCTTAATTGTGAAAATGTTTTTTATACGACTTCTGCTTAATGCGCAGACACATAGAACATATGCGCGCAGTATTAATACAGGTAATGTTGCTGAAGATGGATCGTTTTCTACTTAAAAAGCAATATTGCGTCAACAAAATTGAGATCCCAACATCGCAAGATCGATTGCCTGGAACATTGCACGCAATGTTGCGCCGTTTTCATTGGCTTTAAAAGGGATTTCATTAATACCTATAGTAGTCAAATGAACTGTTTCCTAAAGAAAATATCTAAGTCACTTAAAGGGACATAGCCAACCATCATGCTTTACGATTTATTTATATTTTCATTTATTGGCTAATTCTCTGGGGCTGCAAGAGAGAAATCAAATCTAAAATGAACCAACTAGTATCTTCTATCAGATATGTAAAAAGAACACCATCTGCCCTTTGTAGCGTAGTATGCAATGTTGTTGTTTTTTATAAGAATGTTTTCATTTTGGTAATTTGGATATTACTAGAGGCAGATATTTGCCGAATATACGCGTGTTTTATAGTAATGTGGCCAGACACAAAATCACACAACTTTATCAGAGTACAATACGAGCTTAGGTTCGTTTACATTTCAGTTTATTGGTACCGAATCTTGAAAAACGCTAATAGATTGCTCAAATGTTATAGTGGAACCATTTTCCAAAATCTGTGCAACAAAACGCAATTCTTTCCGTAGATCGGACTGAAGGACTCTCTCTACCCCTACCCCTCCCCACTAATTGTTCACACCTAAATACCAAAATAAACAGGTTTGTAACCAATATTTATATGAATTTTTAAACGAAAATGAAAGCTAAGAATATACTTCGAATAGACTCGGGTGACTTGTGGTGTGAAACGAAACCAGTTGACCACAATTATTAAAGAAACAATTCAAAATTAAAAGATTTCCGCAATACAAGTATTTTAAAGCATACAAATGAACGCCAAATATTTATTACTCTATATGATAGATATGTGTAGTGTTCCAGAAATTAGAAATGTCTAGCAAAAAATGGTGCAGCTCGTACGATATTTATATCATAATTTTGAGGTTTTTTCCCTTGCTATTTTTATTGATGAAACATATTTTTCTAGTAAACATGTCACGGTGTAAGCTATTACGTAACGCGCTCATGCCGTGGTGCCAGGTGTTTGTTTTCAGGTTTCAGGTGTTTTGGTACACAAACATCCCTATATTTCGTATCCCGCGGCACTAGAAATTTTGAAGAAAATTATAGCCGAAAGCTAAATATTCTAAGATTTTAAGAGGATTTGACTTTAAATTGTCACACAATCCATTTTGCCCGACCGTCAGCCGTTTGGCCACGGGTACTAAATTTGCATATATGAGAAATGCGACGTCTGTGTACATTCACGGTTCGAACTGGTTCCGATCATAACAAAACACGAGGACAACTCGTTTGACCAGTTTAGGCTGATCTGGTTTTGTCGATAATAAAATAAAATCTCAAACCAAACGAAACCTTGTTCTTCAATCTTGCCACTCGAGAACAGGTTGAATTCTATCTCTCTCTCTCTCTCCTGCTATCCTGATCAACTCTTCAAATTGAAAAATTTGTCATCAAATTTTGGTACTACAAGAAACGAGATCGACATTATCATATCTTTGTACAACTGACTTCCCTTTCATGTTCGATGGAGGAAAGTTCTTCACGGCTAACCAAGAGTATACTTTGTATTTCCATCACAGCATTATTCGTTTTTGCTACGTCTGCGCTTCACATTGCTGTAGCAGTCCAAAAACAATTCGCTGAAGCGGCCGTTGTGACCTTAGGAACGTTCCTTGCGACTTACTTATTGCTCGGGATGTGGCTAATTTTGTACTATTTTCAAAAGACTCTCTGGGTTCAGTTGAAGTTTATGTGCTTGCTAGCCATATGTAGCCATATTCTCTCGACATTTTTGGCTTCTGTGATGGCGAATATTGAGCACAAACACATGGTATTGCTTCTAGTATTGTGCGTTATGTCCTGGATCTCGCTGTTCGTGTTGTTTTTCACCGTGGCGTTTGGATTAAACCACGCTCTTCCATCATACACCAGCGAAAGCGAACCAATCGCTCATGTGTGACTTAGTTGACGTCTTGATCTGTTGTTCAAACAGCGAACACTGTCTATTGAATTTACCCCAGAGCTCACGACGAAACAAATAAATAATACCAAGATCTGCTGGAGAAGCGAAAGCAGAAAGCAAAAACGATTGTTACAGTACGACGAACGCACGTCATGTAGTTAGGGAAAGCTTCATAATACGACAAACTTGGTATGTATTTATCGCCAATTGCATCAATTACTTCAAAAAAACTGACGTTCTAAAACAACTTTCCCAAATGGCTTCGTTTAGCACAGCAACTTCTGGCAAAGTTTAAAAATTCCACGCAAGTGAAAACACGACCACAGCACAAGAAAAAGGAACGAGCAATTCACCTTTTTTATTGCACAGAATGTCTTTAATGGAAAAACCGCAAGTAAATGGCCATCAGAAGACTTCTCTTGCTTCCTTTACACCGTGGACAGTCCTCGAAAGGCGAAGGAATCGGAAAATATTTTGTGAAAGAAACGTCTTGGAATCATTGTTCTTGACTTATTATGATAGACATCAGGGTGTCAGCCCTTTGTAGTAGTAAACGAATTAGAATAGCCAAAGCGTAGAAAACCAAAGAATATGCAAATAACATCCAATATAATATAGAAAACACGGTAGATGGCGACGCGAATATTCTGAATTCAAATCATATACAGCGCGAATCCTTAAAATCTGTGAAGGTTTTTATGAACCTTGGAATCGCATGTTTTTCCGTGTGTACTCACTGATGATTTTTGTCGCAAAAACAGCTCGTACTTACAGGTTGTATCGTGCATATAAATATGTAAACACGCGCTGTAAACAGCTAGGCTAGGGGTATACTGCCTAGGTTTATATTTTTTGATTTCGCCTTATTTATGTGCATTTTTTTCATGTTGTGCCAATACATTTATTGTTACATTTGATCTAATGTTCACCATTCTTACATTGCGCGGCTTCCTATAATAAAGCTTTGCGTTTTGGGGGTTAAACAACGATAAAAGCGTTATAAAATTCAACGTTCTCCACATAATATCGTACACTGTATCTGCTTTTGTCAGTGAAAATGCAGAGTTATCACTATTATCCATTCTGAGATATTTTCAAACAACATTACGACAAGTTTCTAAAGGTGTTGCAGAAAAGGTATTGATCCTGAAGAAGTGCTCAAAACTTCTTTCTCGTAATTCTTTTTTCTGGTTGTTTGTTTATTTCTTTCAATATCATTAGATGCATTGAATATTACCTTCGCATTAACTGACAGCCTTCAGCATGTGCGATCTTTACCCTGATTCCCCCCAAAACTGTAATGGGACTGATAGGCAGTGTCTGTGGAAATGATTCCATTTCCATTTCATTTCAATAATGGAAAATACAAATAAAAATCATCTTAAAAAATGTGAAAATGGTGAATACCCAGAAGAATTCATCAAGCTAAAATTAAGCTCTGCCTGCCTCGTATTTCATTTTCATTGCACAGCATTACAATTACTTTCTAGGACATGAAGTAAGATTCAATCACATAGCATTAAGTCAGTATTAAATCTCTAGCCTGATTAGTTTCCAAGTTAATTGCGTGAAGATTTTTCTGCTGATTTAATAAGAAAGAATATCCCCCAGTTCGATGCAGATAAAAACAGAATTAAGACTTATTGTTATTTGTAGGTAGGGGGGATCAAGAATTCTTTTATTTTGATTAACAAATAAAAAACAAGGTCATATCGTGCTGAAACTGAGATTCCATTTTTTACCCAATATCAATAATCTTCCAACATTTCTAAATAGCTAGTAGTCCTGAAATTCCTTAGTATTACAGCAAAACCATCGCCGCGCGGATATATAAACAGTCGGTTAGAAAAAACATATATCGATCCTTTACTTTATAGTTCTCTAGTACCGATTTTGATTCCTGTTTTCAGATGCAGGAATCCTGCATGCCACAACAGGTCCGCTATAGAACTCTGAACATACTTCAGAGTTCCGGCACTGAGATAGAACAACTGCCTGGAAATAGCGATTCCTATTCAGTATTGTTTCTGTAGAATTTCTTAGTACACTTTAGCGCTAACAGACTGAACCACGTTTGCAATAACTATAGCACAGTAGGAGGTCAACAGTGACACTGTAGCAGAAGAAACGCCTTTTATTCAACTAAAATTAAAATTCTAAAACACCATTTACACAGGAAGTAGTGGAAGAAGTCAATGTTGGTGAACACTGTCGGTTAAAACACAATATAGAAAAAAATGTTTAAAATGGGTGTTAATAAAAGACTTCAGTTCTCCGTACGTATAGACTATATTCCAGACCACGTTTCATTCCTAGAATGTCATTCCTCAAGAATTTGAAATACTACAAGTGAATGTCGATCTTTGTTTAATTAACGGTCGCGCATGACACTGAGGAAAGAATCTGATTGGAAAATCTAAGTAAAATCTTATCATAGACTCTTATTCGATGCTTGGAAAGAATTACGTCAAGGTTAACAGGACTCCACAATCGATCCATCATTAAGTAGTGTTTAAAAAACGAGTAGGAGACAGCACGAGGCGTAGCTGAATGCCCAGCACCCAAGGAATGTCATGGAAACGCCTTGATTAACGTTTACCCAAACTTACCTCGTCGCGACGTGCGCAGCCTTATGGAGAAGTAATGAAGCGCATGACCGTTGACGTCGTGATGCCCTGAAGAGGACGTGACAACGGGTAAAATAGTGGGATCCAAATGGTGTTCTCAATGTGGCGTCGCGATGGTCGTCGTTAGAAGTCATTCATCATCTCTTTCAAGTCACGTCTTGTTTGCTAAATCACGTTACAGCTTAATGGTCAAAGAGCATCACGTGGGTGCCCGCAATGACTGGAGAGAGAAACACACAGAACCATGTGCTGCGCACGATAAAAAGGCAGTCAAATGTAAAACCCGGCCCTATTTACAGTAATCGAGGGAAAATGTTAAGGGAAGATGCACTCGCGGTCAGGCGTGTATGATTCACACAGTGTGTGTTTTCCTCCTTTATTATTTCCTCCTCTGTTTGGCAGTGGAACTTGTGCATGTACAACGGCATTGCGTTTTTCGTGAAATTACGACAAAACTAGTAGTGCAAGAAAGTAAGTAAGTACGCTTCACCTGTTAGGTTGTTTTCGCACGGCGATGTGGATAAAGAAGTACATCTCGCAACCGTTGCAGAAACACATCGAAAAATTTTGTAAACACTTTTTCTGTAATAGCGACCTGGTGCATTGTGGACTAGTTTCGTTCGGTGCGAACATCTTTTGTTCATCATGCAAGCTAGCTTTGTATGGTGTTTTTTGTGCCAAGGCTTGGACTCGGAAAAAGTCTATGATTCAATTTTGCTTGTAGTTGCCCTCTTTACTTTTGGCGCCCTTTTTTTCCTTTTTGAAACCACGTGTCATTCTCTTGAGAAAAAAGATCCTTTGTTTCACGGTGATATTCAC
>OCZR010037628.1:0-10704 GCA_900234385.1 Anemonia viridis
TTTTCAATGCTGCAATATTATTGTATGTCCAAATTTTTGATTCATTTGATCTCTGTCACTCAAACATGAGTATCTTGCTTTGTATTTGCCTTCACTTTTGCCAGACAGAAATGCTTAAAGCAACAAAACAATAAACCTTCACAACAGAATCAGCACAAACTTTCCTCATGTTTCAGATCAGTTCTGCTTTTTCCCCTTCCTTTTTCAAGCACTCAAAAGGTTCCCCATCCCAAAATTATCATTACTTTTCAAAAATAAAAAAAAGAAAGTAAATCCCTACTCTTCAGGAACTAAAGACTTATAAGCTTTCTAGAGTATGTATATAAATAGAAATGTAAACTTTGTATTGTACAAATGTAAGAATTTAGTTCTAAACCTCGATTCTTTTATTTCTGTTTAGAAAACAATACTTGAATCGACCTTGCATCTAGTTATTTGCACAATGGAGTGGAAATTTCAGTTAGTGAACTTTCCACTACATTAACTTACTACAGTGTTTACAAATAATAATTCATAGTACAGAGTTATCAATAAGCTTATAATGTATTTATATTGAGCATTAGGTTAACAGTTAGATCAGTTTTAAGACCACATTTCCGTTGTATTTTGTTAGAGATTTTGAACATGTCGAAAGTGCAGTTAGCTTACCAGTCAGAAAGCTGTACAAATTCTGGATATGAGGTCTGTCTTTGAAATAGGATTTGGCCAGACAACCCCACACCAGATCTGCTACACTCTTTACTAACTCTCTCGTAGCAGGCTTATTTTCTGCATTGAACGAGAAATCCCGCTGTAGAAGAGCCATGAACTTGCAGTAGAGGGCATCAAATGTTTCTTCATCTAAACTCGGACAAGTATCTGGGTTACTTGCACCTCCCTTGCAAGTATTGGCGCCTTCAAAGAACCCAAGAATCAATGACAACTGGGCCAAGTTTGGTTGCTCTTTTTTCAATTCTTCTTTGAAGTATTCAACCACGGACTTGATGTCTTTAAGAGGAAAAAAGTTTTTTCTGGAATCCATTCTTTAGTTGGCGTTTTTGCTCTGCAAACAAGTCAATGATCTTCAAATCGAAGTTGGTACGTTTTGTCCACTACTCTCCATAAAATACTATGGTATTTTCCATAACTTTTGCAAAAAAAGCTGAATTTTGGATTTTTGATGAAAAACACTACAAAAAATAATCAGTATGGATCAGTTTAACAAAAGAATTGAAGTTAGATAACTCTGAAAAAGTGAAGAATATAAGGACAGCCTTTCCCACGCCGCGACCAACATTGATAAACAAATCGACTCGATTGTATTCCCGAAACACCTTTCATGCTGGAACAGGCATTCGGGATTCATCGGAAAATAATCGGTAAAACTTCGACGCAGCAACTTTTGAAACTTTCCAGTGAATTTTTTCGCAATCTTTTAATGAATTCGCTATTTTCCCCTGAAACATAAGCAAAAATCAATACAAAAACAAAAAGAATACTCAGTTCAACATTCTATAAATTTAACTTCTTATTTTCTTTTCACTTTACACATTCCCATTCATTTTTTCCGTTTCTCAAGAAAAAAAGATAATATGTAAAATGTGATTTACAAATAATCAAGAACATGATAATACACTGAACCATCTAAAAAGCAGTTATTTCATAAGTAGTACTTTTGTTTCATGCCAAATACTTTTTGGGATTATTCCCGCCACCAAATATGAAGAAAAATAAATGAAATATTGAATGCGATTTCTTTCAGATTTATTCGCTGAAGAAAACAAGATGTTGAAAAAATACCAAAACTTTCTTACCAACGACCAGTTTTCTGAACTTTCATTCACTTTCACTTGTCCTCTTGTGTTGTCACTTTTGACGACGAATGCTACCGAGTGATTATCGATTCATGAAATGCGACTCGGGGCATGCGCATTTGTATTAATGACGTCGGAAATAAAATCACGTGGCGCGAATTGGAGAAGCAGAATCCACAAGGTCGCCATCTTGAAGGTAAGTCGAGAACTATAGAAGAAAAACTTAGGATTTTTCGATATTTCCGCCGTCATTTCTTTAAAAATTTCTCCATAACTTGTTTTAACTAATGTTCAACTCTTTATATTTGTAATAGGTTGTTCGTTTGGGAGTTTTTTCAGTCGCTTCTTGCCTCTCGAAGTTTTACGATTTTCGAAATCATTTCGTCATCTTCGGACGATTTTATGAAGTTGTCTAATTCTACAGGTACGTCTTAGCTTGTTAGCCGTAAAATTCTTCTTTATAAGATAATTTTACTGGCTCTTGGAGTGTATACTATGTCTCCCATGTCTTTATAGAAAATTTTTAACATGGATTTTAGAATGTGGGACAACGTTGAGTAATTTAATAATTTGTGCGAAAGCGTCAATTCAAATCCGCTTTTACTAGTACTTATTTCTCTTATTATATTACTATAAAACTTTTTTTTTTTGAAAATTTGTATTTTGTACTAAGTGTAAATATCTATGTATTAAAAGCTTAAAGCATACGAATAATTTTGGCGTTGGAAGTTTATGTACACGTCGTCAAAAAATTTCTGTAAAATTTTATTCCATTTGTATATTTTATAGAAATGACTGTAAGACAATTATTTTCTTTCTAAGAAATATTGGCTAAAGCTTTGTATTTTTTCCCTGAACAATTGTGTTGAAATATAAGCTTGAAAAAGGTATCGTGAAAAATCCTTAGAAGTGACTCAAGTTGAATAGTTCATTTAATGCTATAGTCCTTCTATTTCTCGATTGTTTGTATGATTCAGTTTTGGTTAAAAATATCGAGGTTAAGACGATAATGTTCTTCATAAAAACACGAACAAACTCAAGAATCCGTAATAAAAAGACTTCACGTTTTATCTCAAGAAATTAATTTTTTTTGAAAAAAAAATATTATTTTATTTTCTGAATATTTAATTTAGATCATTTCCCAATTATACCCATGCTTCTAAAGATTCTCCTTTTTCGTGTTTATTTATAAAGTATTGTTTTTTCAAATTTAATTTCTGTTTAAGCCGTATTTTTGAAGGCTTTAACGTTTTAATCCGGATTTATCCATCACTTGTTTTTAATTTATTCCTGTTTGTGGAGCCTTCATTTACAAACGTTTGTACTCAGCTAATGTAGTAATATTTTTTTGGAGCAACTTTAGAATACCCTGCGAATGATATTCATGATACTCATCTTTTGAGAACAACACATCCATAACAATAGAAATACAATAGAATGAATATCATGAATATCATTTGCGGGGTTGTAAATTTTGGCTAGAATTTGTGTAAATGAGATTTACTTGCTCAAGTCTAAGATATTTACCATGGAACTAAACCGTTGTTAATGTCATTAACGTTTTCCACCAAAAGAGACATTTAGACAAAAAGAAATTATTCCTAATACACTCACTCTAGATGCTCCATACCAGCAATCATTTGATATGTAGAGTTCATAATCATCACTTTATTGTTCATTGTTATTAATTTGAAAGTTTGAAACCAGAATTTATATTGTTAAAATGAATAAAGAAATCATGATATTTGTCTTTACGTCTTGTGTCATAGACAACCTTTTTGAAGTCTTTGTGTCTTTACAGGGTATTTGAATGTAATTTCTAGCTAACAGTTATAGTATTAGGGTGATTTTCCAACTTTCCTATTATTCAAATTTTTGCTTAGAAATGTAAAAAATGGTCATTTGTTAGATGGAGAATAATACATGGATGCGCGGAGATATGGAATTTATCTTTGAGTGTTCAATTTGATATCTCACGAGTAAGCGCAGCGAAGCATCCATGTATTTTTCTGTTTATTATATAAACAAATGAAAAAAACAAAAAATGTCACAGAATACTCAAATCTGATTGGTTGATATTTTCTAATGTGAAAAATATTGTATCTTTACGTGTGCTGAGATACAAAATTTCTCAGTGGCAGAAATAATTGTAAAACACTATAGTTTATATAATAAATAGAGAATAATACATGGACACGCGGAGATATGGAATTTATCTATTAGTGTTCAATTTGATATCTCATGAGTGAGATATCAAATTTGAACATGAGAAGATAAATTCCATAACTCCAAGTGTCCATGTATTTTTCTGTTTATAATATAAACAAATGAAAAAAACAAAAATAACGTCACAAAATACTCAAATCTGATTGTGAATCACATCACATCACATTTGAAAAATATTGTATATTTACGTGTGCTGAGATACGAAATTTCTCAGTGGCAGAAATCCTTGTAAAACACTATAATTTATATAATAAAAAGATTTTCTTCTATTGAGAATGGAAATACAAGTAATTCTCAATAAAAGTATTCTTGTAAAATTTGTCTTTCCATGTTTATCAATGTGGTATATTTAATTATAACATATATAATACATATCTGAATTTTGTAGGTAGTGAATAAATTTATATTAGAGGTAAACCAAAGGGTTTCTATTAAACCTCAATTCTCCTAATAAATTAATTATTAGCTGAATAACGTACAATATAGATCATAACTTTTAGACATAAAAGTACAAAATTATTATACATATTAGTACCAAAACTGCCCTGAACAATGTGTTAGTAGTAGTCTAAATCTGCTGGTGATGTTTTGAGAATCACTTCTTCTCCTCAATAATAAGTATTTTTGGCCATCCTTTGGTCTTGATAAAAGGAAAAAAGCGATAAATATTAATAGACTATTTTTGTACCACATGTGAATCGTTTGTTGGTTTTGGTTAATTTGGTAATAACAAATATTGGGAAGAACGTTCAATCTTCAACAATCTTAATGCAACTGTTTTTCCAAGTTAAAACTGCATCCCCAATATCAGCTTTTCCCGAGATGTTAAGTTGTTAGCACTTCTTCAAGCGGTAGCATGTATTGCCTAGGAAAACCAAAGGTAGACAGTTACAGCAACACTGCATATAGAGTATATTGTTTACTTTAAGTTAAGCCTGAGAAGTGTGAGTAATAATTATTGTGGGTTTTTTGTGTGCTTCAAACTATCATTAACATTTGTTTGGAATATTTTTGGTTGCAAACGTAATACTAAAAAGTTTCAAATGTTTTATTAGTTTCCACCCATTAGAAGGAAAATTGGTGACAATGATAGTTGAATCAATGTTTTTGGTACATTTTTTCTGTTTCCTCTTTTCTTTCTGTCTTTCTTACTCATATACATGCTTGCTTTATCTTTGTAACCCCAAATAATATCTGTCATTTAAATTTATTACAACGAAAAGTAACTGTGTTAAGATCATTAATTATGAACCAACAAACACATTCCCTCGAAAATATCTAAAAGAAATACATCATCACTTATGATAATGCTACAAGGCTTTCTTGAGATATTCAAAACTTTGTAACTGGTTTTATCAGACTTTATTTAGTTGCTATTAAAATTTACTTTCAGATTTTATTCTTAGAAATCTTGGAACTTGGTTTCATGTTATTAAAGATCCCAAACTTCATGCAAAAACAAAAACCAAAAAACAATCACTGGCATAATGACTGCTTTTATCATTCTTCTTTATGTTCTGTAATTAGGTGTGTTGAATATTTTAAAAGAGTGTTTGAAATAATGCTTTGTAGCCTTGACTACTACCTCTGGGATCACCATCACATCTTTCAACATTACCATTTTTTCATACTTCAAATAAACCAGCTAGAGTACTGGATACTGGTATTTACTTGCAGTCAGATTTAGCACCAAATAGCAAACTGATCCATGTTGTGAACTTGGTTATTTCTTTTCACAATAAGGAATATAATTTCTTTAGTAAGTAAATTTTCTTTTGGAAAAAGTTATCTCCTTAAATGAAAATTGAATTATTTCCTGAAATCTGGCTACCACAATTATGTATGCTTCTTCTTTAATTGCCCTCTACTTTTGAATTTACAAAATTTATGAAAAGCTTCTGTACCCAAGGACGGAAAAATGTTTCTGTCTGATTTCTCTTATGGCTTTACTACAAATAAAATATCAACCATGTGAGGAATCAATTTGAAACACTGACAATCTGTTTCTTTTCTGCTGTATTCTGTGCTGTGACATGTTAACTTTGCCATAATATAGAACCATAATTTTCACTCGTAAACACAGAATGTTTTTATGAAAAATTCCAATGATAAACCATGACTTTAGAATAAGATTACATGTGAATTGCTTGAATTTCAGGTTGGAATCCACAAAGAAGAGCCAAGATTCCGCTATTAATACACAAGAACAGGCAGAAGAGCCTAACTTTGCCATTAAAAAGGACTAGAAATAAAACGTTTATGACGAATATAAGGAGCCAGTTTGCGAGTTTGAATTGTAACCACTATAAACGTCTGGCAAACAGTAGACTTCACAGAAAACAGATATCAACATGGCTTTTGTTAACGTCAACCGAAAGAATACAGACCAATTTTACCGTTACAAGATGCCTAAAATCATAGCTAAGGTTAGTATAAAAATTTCTTATTTAGTACTTTTATCCAAAGAGTTCTTAAGGCTAATTTACACAGCACAACTTTCCCCACATGACTTGTCGTATATGGTACGTAGTAGTATTTTAAGCCATAGTTAAAAATGCTACAACAAGTCTTGAAGCTGGGTACGTCTGTCATAGGAACATTTCCATGACATGATTTTGAGCTAATTTTGTAGTATACATCAAGTCACACAGAGCAAATCCTGCCAATAGGTCTTTATACCTTATATTTAAGATTATATTTTTTTAATTTTTTTTTGGTCCAGTATTAATTCTGAAGTCATAATTAATTTATATTTTCTTTCTTTTCTTTGTTCTATTTTACTCCTTTATGCCATTCTTTCTTTTGTTCTGGTTTGACTACACTCTTTTTATATGTTCCATTTAAGTGTTCCAAGTATTTTAGAGCTAAACAATTTTAGCTGAAACTGTTCCAAACTTTCCATTGAATCTATGTTTCATGGTCTTTTGCATGTTATACTGTAGCTAATATCTTGAAGCCCCATTCAATCTCTGGTGCCTAGTAGGTTCAAGATAAGACTATACTCGATATTTGCATAGGCAGTGGGTATTAGGGTCACTAGCAAACATGTTGACAAACTGAAATTCTAAAATAAAATAAAATAGTTTCAGGAACAACTCAAATGAAAGTCTAAATAGTACAAAGATGCCTAGTTTTGTTGACAATATTTTAGATTTGATTTGATTTGATTTTTAGGAAAGTAAGTGATGTGCACATTAATTCAAAAAAATAATCAATGATTGCATGACTTTTCATATTCAACTGAAATATCTTTGATTTGATAGAAGTGTTTGCCTTTTTTTCAAAATTGCAATTTTAGTAAATTCTACAATTTTTTGTTAGTGGCACTGGAAAATAAAAGTTGAATGAGCCCTAAACCTCAAACAGCTACTTAATTTTTAAACTGGATTTGAAATATTGATTTTCACTTTTTGTTTGTTTCTCAGGTTGAAGGGAAAGGTAATGGCATCAAGACTGTTATAGTGAATATGCCTGATATTGCAAAGGCACTCTCCAGGCCACCGTCATGTAAGTATCAGTTAACTTATGGAGATTGCACTATCCACTTCTGTGATTTTCATAATTATGTGGATATGAGTTACCTGTTGGAATTTGCTTTCTCACTGCTGCCAGTCAAAAATATAAAAGGTACCGACTGATTATCATTGATTGACAGCAGCAAAAACACTGTTTTGCACGTTGATATTTGAACTTTACTGTCTGCATAATTATGAAAATCACAGTAAGGCACGGAAACTGTGTGAATTTTCTGTGATCTTAAATATGTTGCAAAACCACATCTCACCTTGTGATCACCCATGCAATGGTTCTTGCAACCTCACTGATGTTGTAAAAACTGAAAATGTAAGCAGCATTTGTGTCCATGCTTCAAGAATCTCAGGTTAATAATATCTGTTTTGTTACAGACCCAACAAAGTATTTTGGTTGTGAGCTAGGAGCACAGACCCAGATTGATTTGAAGAATGAGAGATACATTGTGAATGGAGCCCACCAAGGTGAAAAACTACAAGAAATTCTGGATGGCTTTATTGAGAGGTTTGTCCTCTGCTCTAACTGTGAAAATCCTGAAACTGTGCTGGTAAGAATTGGTGCTTGGGCTGCTATGATGATATTAGGGAATAGACCTTTTTGGAATTCTAAAATAACTGCTGAAATGCTTTACTACAGATGCATCTGCAAAGGGTTAACCTCAATTGCGGGTAAAATATTCATAAATACCAAAAAGAAAGGAAAAAATGTTGACCTTAATCAAAGCAAACCACTTTGAATTCCACAAGCTGTTCTGGTAATTGTGAATATATTATGTGCAATTGAGGCTAACCCTGTAGAAATGTGTCTGCCATGTGTGGCAGTGGTCATTCACTGGCAATAGGAAACTGGAGTATTGATGATATGATGATGATAATGTTGTAAAATAAATCCATTATCACTAACCACCACCAAGTACAGTGGTGGCACAGCTCAACAGAGTCAAACTGAAAGCATGTAAAGGCACCACTGGCTGCCGCTATACAGTACATGTATGAATATGTGTAACAATGATGACAATGACATGATACTTATGTTGATGATGGTAACAATGGCAATATAATTATTATGATAGTGATGATTGGTGATGATGGAGTTAATGTTGATGTAAATGATAGTAATAATGATGTATTTATGACAGTGAAGGTGTTGATGACTGTTGATAATTATCATTTCTGGTTAGTTTGGATGTTTATCATGTGATAATATTCACAACCTCTTATTACTGGGGGCTGACTAGAAAACCTAATAGTTAATTTAGCCCCCAGGCTCGTCTTATTTCCAAATTTTGAATTTTAATCAAAAATGTTAATAATAATAATAGATTTGAAAATGTAAAATATCAAAATGTACTAATGAGCAATAAACTAAACTAAAAATTACAGAAAATTGATGCAAAGAGAGAAAGAATTGGGCAAAGTTGCCGAGCATGTGGACATAGTGGATTTATCAATCTACAACATAGACTGATTACCTACATCTGTAAGAATCCTCCCGGGGGTGAGAACAATGCCACTCCATCCAAAAAGTAAGCAATTTTCCATTATTTTTACACTATTTTTGAAGCCTTTATTAATTTTCAAGACTTAATACAAATTTAAATTTCTGCAGGGAAAAGAAAGAACGTCGCAAGAAGAATCAGAATGGTGACACAAGCCCCACCCATAATGCTGAAAACGGAGAAACAAATGAATTTGAGATGCCAAAAGTTGCTCATCATGTAAGTACATTGTTCCCTTCCTCAATTCATTCCACCTCCTGTTCATGCATCTCTCCATCTATCCACCCATTCAGTCATTTCTCAATGACAACAGACTTGTATCAAGATACCTTGATTGTTATAAATTTATTTTAAGGCCTACCAACAGTAGAATACATTAGGTACAAATATACTCTACATTAGATGTTCTAAACTATTACATTGTTCAATGGCAGGGTGCTGATGATGATGATTGGTGCGTTGATACAACAGATGCTGCAGTTCACCAGCGGATGAAGGATTTGTCTTCAGGAGTCAAGGGACTGACATTTACTGATGATCTTGAAAGACCAGAAGAACAGAGATTTGACTTGTTCTACAAATATGTCAAGGTCTGTGACAGTCTTTTCTCACTATTCAATGGGATATTGAAAACAAGGTGCATTCTGGTCTAGCTTGGGTGGACTACACCATATAAACCCAGTGAATAAAAAAATTCAGGTCTAGCTTGGGTACATTACATACAACTGATAAATAAGATTTTTGTACCCAAGCTAGACCACAACGCACCATGTTTGCTATCAAGCATAGGTCTTGTCTTTTCTGGCTTTTGTTTTGACTTGTGCCAGCAAAAAATGTTTAAATATTTTGTGTATTTGTTGACCTGACAGAAAGCAAAGCAAGATGGTGCTATTGGTAATTCTGGGAAGGAATTAGTAGCTGAAGCAGAACGTCTTGATGTGAAAGATAAGGCAGTACTAGCAATGGCTGAACTTCTCTTTGATTGCAAAATGCTCCAGCAAATTCCAAAGTACCGTGTTCATTTTCTCAGGGTGAGTGTGACTTTGATAAACAATAAATAGACTCTGACTGAACACAGTTTATTTTTGCTGAACTTACATGTAAAGAGACTTACTACAGCTGTAGATTGTCTATAAAGCTTAATCGAAATATTCACAGACGTTGATCTTCCTTCAGTTTATTTTAAGTAAGGTAATGGTTCTTTTTATTTCAGTTTGTTAATGATAACCCCAAAGCACAGAAATACCTCCTTGGAGCATTTGAAATGCTGGTTGGCAAGTCTTATCCAGAAGAATTGATGCCAAAATCTGCCCACATTCTTAAAGCTTTCTATGACAATGATCTCTTGGAGGAAGAAATCATCCTAAGCTGGGCTGAAAAGGTAGAAACATTGGCATATGTCTATGCTGTTTTTTGGCTATTTATTCTGCTATAAGGTGGCTTTTAAGTCAGAGCACTGTGCACTGTTCTGATGTGCCAAACGCACCACATTTTTGGTTATTTTATTTTGATTTTTTAAAAATTACTATCACCATTTAGTCTATTTTGTAATTTAGAGTGGTTTTCATAAACCTGTGAAAGACACTTTAGTCCAATACACTTTAGTACACTCTTACACTATTGTGTTCTTTTGTTGTCATTTGACTATTATACTTG